>ML677483.1:670036-683295 GCA_007922305.1 Dermatemys mawii
CTGCCTTCCAGCACTCTCCTATATCCTTCTGGTCTGACTCTGTCACACTAGACACAATAAATCAACCCCCGCAGGATCAATCGCTGCCGGTAGTGTAGACATACCCGCATTCTGAGGCAGTACATAACTTGTTTGTATCAGGGCAAAAGATCTATCTCAGAGGGAGTATTTTTGTCCAGCTAAGCAGGGAATGGAAAGTCTCACCATTTACTAAGTTGTGTCCATTGTCACGGGGAATAAATGTCTTAGTATCCTCATAAAGTCTTCCAGGTGCTATTACCGTGTTCTGTTGACAATAATCCTGGCCTGGCCCCTTCGTACCTTAACAAATGTTATGATCATTCTGCAATTCGCTCAAGGTCTGCTGTGCCGTCGGTCTGCAGAAAGCTGGGGCAGCACACAGGAAAAACACACATGCACAGCCAAACACCTAACCACACAAAGCATTGCAAGGCACCCAGAATTAGAAATGGTGATACAACCGCTCACTGGTCTGAGTTGTACCCCCAAACTCTGTCATGACTGCTCAGTGTAGCACTCATCCTTCTCCTTTGTCCAGATCAGAATATATGAATTCTTCAACAACTGATATGATTTGGTTTGGTGAAAAGTCTTTGAATCAGAAACTGTTTCACTCGGGCCAGTAGCCTTGAGTATCATTTACCTATCATGACCTTAAAAATACGGTAGGTGCAGTCAACAGAGAGCTATGTACCATTGTAAATCTGAAGAGATCTGGAGGAATATATTTCAGCTCAGCAATGTTTTTAGCAGTTTTAGAAGGTTGAGAACATTAGGAGAGTTTTTCTTAGATCCTTAGTGGATTAAAGACAAGTCCCTCCTAAAATACCTTTTTCCTTCATGACTATATATATGGAGATATACCTATCCCATAGAACTGAAAAGACCTTGAAGGGTCATTAAGTCTAGTCCCCTGCCTACACTAGCAGGACCAACTACTGTCCCCTGACAGATTTTTTTTTGCCCTAGATCCCTAAATGGCCCCCTCAAGGATTGACCTCACAGCCCTGTATTTAGCAGGCCAATATTCAAACCACTGAGCTATCCCTCCCCCATCATTCTTAGAGCTCAGATGATTTTGCTTTCCTCTGCACTTGTCTCTGTCTTCCAGGCTGGGATTTTGGTGTTTCTTGTGCAAAGTATTTTTCTGAATCAGACTGTAAACTCATCAGAAACTGGACTTTGTGTTCTTATGTGTTTTGAAAAATGCCATGTACATTTACATAATGATCTGAACACTCTGAGGTGTGATTTCATGTTGTTTCTTCCAGCAGGAATTCCAGAGCTGGTGTCCTGCACTGAGAAGGAGCTGTTGCTAATGCCTGGCAGTGGATGCCTGAAGACCATACTTGTCCTAGAGGCATGGAGGGAGGCTGGCCGCAATCCAAGACTACCTAGTAGAATCAAGACTTTTAACTCAGGTTTGATGCGAATGCAGAACTGGCAGAGTTTGGGGATATATCTACACTTTGGGCTGATGTGATTCACAATTCAAAGAGACATACCCACACAGTGCTGATTGAACTAGAGGGCTAAAAATAGCATGTAAACATAATGGAGCAAGTGGCAGGAGGGGTTTTCCACTCCAAGTATGTGCCTAGCGTGTTGGACAGGTATCTACTGGGGGTGGCTAACTAGCCACTCATGCCACTATGGCTACCCTCGATTTTTAGCTTGTTAGCTCAATCAGAGTGATTGTAGGTATGTCTCCTCAAGTTAGGAATGTTGATCCCAGGTCAAAGTGTAGACACACCCTCTGAAGCCCCTGCGTGAGGGTTTCACATTGGCATCTGTTGCTAATTTGCATCTTCTCTACACTAGAAAGAGGATGCTGGTATCTATACTGATACAGCCAGATTGGCAAAGCCTCCTAATGGAGACACAATTTATATGGAAGAAGAGTGCTGTTACTGGTACAGCATATACCAGTTCCCTGAATGGAGTAAAATATATCAGCAAAAAAAAAATTTCGTTGGAATAGTTGTGTCTACACCAGGGCTGTAGTCAGCATAATCTTGCCTGGATTTCAGTAAGTCATTTGATAATTCAACATGGGAAATTATGAGTTAAATTGGAGAAGATGGGAATTAATATGTGAATTGAAAAGTGGATAAGGAACCGGTTATAGGGGAGTCTACAACAGGTCATACTGTCAGGCTTGAGGGAGTTTGCTAGTAAAGTTCCTCAGGGATCAGTTTTGGGACCAATCTTATTTAACATTTTCACTAACGACTTTGGCACAAAAAGTGTGCCAATAAAATTTGCAGATGACACAAAATGGGAGGTATTGCCAATATGGAGGAGGATCAGAATATTGTATAAGAAGATCTGGACAACCTTGAAAACTGGAGTAATAGAAATGGGGTTAAACTTAATAGTGCAAAGTGCAAGATCATGAATTTAGGGACTAACAACAATATTTTTTTCTATAAACTAGGGATGTATTCGTTGGAAGTGACCGAAGAGGAGAAAGTCCTGGGTGTATTGGTTGATCACAGGATGACTATGAGCCGCCAGTGTGATGTGGCCATGAAAAAGGCTAACAAAGTCCTTGGATGCATATTAGACAAGGTATTTCCAGTGAAGATAGGGAAATGTTATTTCCTTTATACAAAGCACTAGTGAGACTTCACCTGGAATACTGTGTACAATTCTGGGATCCCATGTTTTAAAAAGATTAATTCAAACTGGAATAGGCACAGAGAAGGACTCCAATGATGATCAGAGGAATGGAGAACCTACTTTACGAAAGGAGTGTCAAAGAACCTCGCTTGTTTAGCCTAACCAAACAAAGGCCAAGGGGAGCTAGGATTGCTCTCTATAAATGCATCAGAGGGATAAATACCAGGGAGGGGGAGGAGTTATTTAAGTTAATCACCAGTATTGACACACAGAAAAAAAAGAGATATAAACTGGCTATCAACAAGTTTAGGCTCAAAATTCAGTGAAGGTTTCTCACCATCTGAGAAGTGAAGTTCTGGAGCAGCCTCCCAAGGGGAACAGAGGGGGCAAAAATCCTAGCTGGTTTCAAGACTGAGCTTGATAAAGTTACAGAGAGGATGGTATGTTGAGATTGCCTACAATGACATATGACTCATCTGCAACTGCTAGCAGTAAATATCCTCAACATTGGAGATGGGCACTAGATGGGGAACGCTCTGAATTACTACAGATAACTGTCTGGCTGCTGGGTCATGCCCACTTGTTCAGCATTAGGAAGAAATGTTTCCCTGGGTCAGATTAGCAGAGACACTGGGTTTTTTCCATATTTCTCTGCGGCAAAGGGCACAGGTCACTTGCAGGCTTAAACTAGTGTAAACGGTGGATTCTCTGTAACTTGAATTCTTTAAACCATAATTTGAGGACTTCAGTAACTCAGCCATAGCTTAGGGGTCTATTACAAAGGAGGCTGGGTGAGGTTCTGTGTCCTGTGATATGCAGGGGGTCAGATTAAATGATCAGAATGATCCCTTTTATCTTTAAAGTCTATGAGAAGGTCCTGTCCCTTTGCTAGATCAGTAAGAAGGCTCTGAGTTAGTGTAAACCCAGCCTTTTTAATATCAAAATCATTTTTGCTGTTTTTGGAAAATCCAGTTTGAACCACTAAATGGAAGCCTCTCCAAGGGGTGTTTACAAACTGAGTGATTCACCTTCAGAGCCCCCTACTGTTTTTAGTTCCCGGCAGAGCTGAGGTAACCATTTCCCCCTGGAGTTGGAATAACCCCTGGTCCACAGTGATATATAAACCATTCATAAATATTATACAGTATGGTCCCCAAATATATTGCATGCAGTTGCAGTATCTGAAACAGAATCCAGCTCCTAAGAGTTTCAGGACAGTGCTGTTTCTAAGAACATAAATGAACAATGCCTATAGCTATAAATTCCTGTACAGAGACAGAGAGCAGGAAAAGGCAGCTGGGGCACTGGAACTCATATCCAGACAGTGCATAGAAAAAAGCCTTGGTTATGATCCATATCCAGTGGATGCAGCTCTTGTGCACTAAATGAGCTGTCACATGACATATGTGGTCAACCAGGGTAAAAGTTCACAGGTGTGTGGACCATTGCCCAGAGGTCTGCAGGCCCAACTGTATCAGACAGGTCTCCAGGTGCAGACTTTTCAGAAGGGCTCAGCACATTCTGGGTCCATGTTGGCCATGTTTTGAAAATATGGCCCCAGTGCTTGGTGCTGGGGCCTTAAAGATCCAGCCTTGAGCTCTTTTCAAACTCCTGCAACTCAAGGTGAGCCTCCCTCAGGCTCTGGCACAGCCCTTTTCTCATACATAGATGATATAAGTCAGTAAGATCAGTGCTGGGGGGAAAGTTAATATAGAAATTTCCCTTCTCTTTTCACCTTTTCCTGGAGCAAATCCAAAGCTGCTGTGAGCACAAAGGGATTCATCACTCTCCAGCTGTCTGCAGACAGCAACCCAGTGCAAAGTTTGACAGGCAGGGATAATTACCTTGCCAACATTTATCCACATTTCAGATTCAAGGGGAACACGGAGCTTGTGTGACCCAGGGCTCAGGCAAGGCAGTTTACCTGGAAGAGTGTCTGGAGATGCAGGCAATTCCCTCCTCGGGATGGAATGGGACCTGTGGCACTGGAATGGAGAAGTAGCATGGGGGACTTCATCTCGTCAGGCCCTTCCTCTGCTCGCAAACCTCCTTTCCGCAGTTCTTTCTTCCGGTCCAGTGCTGCCCTTCCCTTCAGAGTGATAGCCTGGCGCTGTTGGATTACTGAGCCAAGCTATATCACTGAAAACCCCTGAAGATCAGCACAACACCACCCACAGCAGAAGCGGCCACCTATTTCATTACATTGTTTTTTCTACTAATTTAGTTAAGTTAGTGCAAAAACAAGGAGTAGACCAGCCTTTACTGGGTTAAATGAACTAGTCTCCTTCATAACCTGCTTCTCTGAAGGCCACCATGACATCCCTCCATTTTTCTTCTGATCCCTGTTCTTCCAAAATTTTTAAAGGGACAAAGTTATAGGCATTCCTGGGTTGGGCGGCTACTTAGAGCCTTCTATTAAAGATCCTAATACAGCTGAGGATTGGAGCCATAATTAGAGCTGTGTACAATTTTTCATATGAATGGTTTATTCAGTGAAAAACACGTCACAGCCAGATCGTGGGTGGCAAGACCTACTAGTCAGAGCCAGAGTCTACAGTCATGAGACAAAAGTCATGAGTTAGCTGGGTCAGAATACAAACTGGTGGTTTGGGAATCACAAGTCAGATGCCAGGAAATCAAGTCAGGAGAGTAAGGAGCAGGAGACACATACGCTAAAGCCAGGTAGAGCCCAGTAGTTCAGACAAACCTCCTCAACTGCTGCTTGCTTAAGTAGAAACAACAGGCCAATCAGATATTAGGGGTGGAGCTTCACATTGGGGCTGGGCTTTGTGGGTCCCAGGTAAGGCGTCACCCACAGGTTGCCAGGTGGCAGGCTGGGGTGTGGCTACTCCCATGATCTTGTGGACCTATGGGTCATGACATGGTTTCAGTTGATCTGAAACTGTATATGAATTTGACACAAATAGTTCTTACCATTTGTAAAGCAGACAGCAGAAGAAGGGGTGGTGGTGGTGGTATTGTCCACATTGTAACCTTTGGCTCTGTGGTTGGAACCCAACTAGAATGTGTATTGGAACAGACTTGAAATGGATTTTTTCAATTAATTGCAAATTCTGAAAAAGTTGAGATTCATTTTGACCCAATATGACTCTTGGAATTCCTCAATGCCAATTGACAAAAGTCTCAGTGTTCTATAACAGCAACTCCTACCAGGCTTGGCAAACTCAGCACCCCAGCACACTGATTTCATAGTATGTATCTATAAAAGGGTGATGTGAGCTCTTAAATGAAAATCAGGATCACACTGGTCATTAATATAATTGTGAAATGCATGTACTGATACTGCATAAGGAGTCGTGTATATATAGTGGAAAATATGTTTTAAAATCTGAATCAAGGCAGAGTTGACAAGGAGGTTTCTGTCAGACAAAAGATGTATATTCACCTATCTGCTTCAGTTCACCTGCAAATGAAGCATTGCAACTCCTGGGGGATTTCTACACCAAAAATTAAAAATTCTGTGCACAATATTTTAAAATTCTGCAAAATTATGAATATTTTATTTATCAAAAAACCCCACAATATAATCATGCCAGGTTAAATTATTTTGGTAATTTACTTCAAAATAACTGTCAGCAAATATGTTTGTAACTATATAGACTCCAAAAAAAAATTCCAAGAAATGCTTTTTTTATAATCAGCTTCCTTACTAGGTATATTAATACAGAACTTTGAGTAATAATTTATTGAAACTCTAATACAGAAACATAGTTTCTGCATCCCTCAGATGCACTGAAAAGGCTTGGGGGAGTCAGGGTAACGGAGGAGTGAGGAGAGGGAAGTAGTTGCTGGGAAGAAGCCTGGGAATTATACTGGTGGGTTGCTGGGTGTGGGTGGGAGAAGTATGGAACAGGTTTTTGGGGGGTGGGAAAGGATTATTAGGGAGCTGGAGAGCCTCCACCATGGAGATTCTGGCTGATCCTTAACCTCTCACAGTCAGGCACGTTTTCTCCCTTCCTCATGTCTCATAGAATCATAGAATATTAGGATTAGGAAAGACCTCAGGAGGTCGTCTACTCCAATCCCCTGCTCCAAGCAGGAACAAAACCAACTAAATGATCTCAACCAGGGCTTTGTCAAGCCTGACCTTAAAAACCTCTAAGGATGGAGATTCCATCACCTCCCTAGGTAACCCATTCCAGTGCTTCACCACCCTCCTAGTGAAATAGTTTTTCCTAATATCCAACCTAGACCTTCCCCCACTGCAGCATGAGACCATTACTCCTTGTTCTGTCACTGGTACTTTTCTGAGGGCTGGGGAGGGTCAGGAGGTGATTGCATAATTGCATTAATGTGTCTCCAGAGCTGTGATGGGGCATTCAAAATCAGATCAATAAATAAAGGAATCCATTCAGCAAGAAGAGTCTCATTAACAAGTGTAAAATGCAGCTTCAAAGGGAGGTTCCAGCTGTGCCAGCAGCCCAGTCTGTGCATCTGCCCAGGAAACCTCTTCTTGCTGCCAGGAGAAGCTTTCCCCTTCAGGGAGCTGGATAGCTGAGCTGTGAACTCGACACACGTTGAATTTCCATCAGAGCCTGCTGACCCCCAGAGCTCTCTAATGTTTTGAAGTCTGGGCTTAATTTATTATGACTGGGGAGTGATTGAGTGTGATGTCTGTGCTCCGGCAGGGATCTGGAGGTTTTATTTAGAAGTCAGGGTACCACAGACTTTCATCTGGAAACTGTCATAATCTGTTGGGTTTCATTCTCTTATTTCGTAACTGATCAGATCAGCTCCATCTGTCACTCAGTCTGCCTGCATCTCACTGTCAGTCTGTCTCCCCTCTCCCTTAAGCCAGGCACCACTCTGTCAGTTTTTCCTGCTACCCACTTGTGCATCTGTCTCTCCATTTATCTCAATGCATCTGTCTCCTGAAGGAAACCCAGGCAGCAAAATGTATTAAGCTAGTGAGCCTGGGATAAAAGCTGGAAATTACACATCGTCCCCCTTCAGCACAAATGGCCTCTCCTCATTATTAATTCATAGCGTAAAAGAGCTCTGAGGTTAACAGGGAGGGGTTGGAGAACTTTGCCATCTCTGGCCTGGAGACAATATCCTGAGCTGCATGCTGGCTATTACATCACGGTGCGCTGGGCGTGGACAGGGAAGGAGAGAGCAGAGTCCTAAGCCATCCCTGTTACATCCCTGGGTGTTTGGGGGCTACTCACCCTGCTTTTCCTGCTTGAGACTGAGAGAACTGCTGCCTCCTTCCGTGGGAAGGACTGTGTGTTCTTGCTGCACTTGCAGCATGTGGGAGTTGAGGGCAGCAGCAAGACGGGGGCAGAGAGAACCAGGCTGCCAGTCCTTTCTGATGCAAAAGAGGACAACAGAGCTGAGAAACTGCACTGTGCATGATGCTGCACGGGTGTGAGCCCCAGCCCAGTCTTTCAGGCAGCTTAGACACCACCTGTCAGTGAATGCAGAGCTCAGTAAAAGTGTCACAGTGTGATGACTTGGGATGAGCCCTGTGCTATACAACATGGAGACATAGATGCTATAGCGGACCTTGGGCGAGTCACACCCCAATCTCTAATATGCTCCCAGGGGCGGAAGTGTTCACGTATTAAAATGTGTATCACCAGGAGGGTGCTCTAGATGGACAAACTGTCAGCTGCTTCATTCCTTATTCCTATCCTGTAACTATGTTACACATGGGTGGACCTTGGAAACTTCTGTTCTTTGGGTCAGTGCTACAAACATGTGGAGAGTTGCAATCCTTAATCTGCACAATGATCTGGCAATATGACTTCATCCCTGTCACCCCCATTGCCAAACTCTCCGGGACCGCTGGAGTTCAAGGGTGACTCCTTGTTTTGTGACACCTTTTTCTTCTAATACAGGAGCCAGGTTGCCTGTGGCTATTCAGAGGCTAGTGCTGAGGTCTTAGTCTGGATGGAATCCACGCTGATGATCATTGTCATTTTATTAAAGTGGCACTCGTGGTAGGCTAGAAGAGTGGGGTCCCAGAGGTAGCCGGGGTATCTTCCCACACTTTCATAGACTTGTAGATTCCAAAACCAGATTGTCTATCTGACCTCCTATATAAGACCAGCCAGAGTATTGCCCCAAAATAATTCTGTGATGGGTTGGGTCACAGAGTCCCCCTTGGGACTGCCACCTGATATGCTAAGACTACCTCTGAGCCCATTTTCCCTGCCTGTCTTGTTGAGCCAGACACAACAGCCTGCTGCAAACACAGTCTGAACCACATCCCCCAAAAGTTGCGCACTTAACTGAAAACAGCTTAAGAAGTGCTCCTATTTCTAGCACCTGAATACCCAGCTCCCAATGGGATCCAAATCCCAAATAAATCCATTTTACTTTATATAAAGCTTATACAGGGTAAACTCATAAATTGTCTGCCCCCTATAACACTGATAGAGAGATATGCACAGCTGTTATCTCCCCCAGGAATTATTTACTCTGGGTTAATTTATAAGCAAAAGTGATTTATTAAATATAAGAAGTAGGATTTCATAGAATCATAGACTATCAGTGTTGGAAAGGACCTCAAGAGGTCATCTAGTCCAACACCAACTAAATCATTCCAGCCAGAGTTTTGTCAAGCCTAACCTTAAAAACCTCTAAAGAAGGAAATTCCACCACCTCCCTAGGTAACCCATTCCAGTGCTTCGCCACCTTCCTAATGAAAAAGTTCTTCCTAATATCCAACCTAAACCTCCCCCACTGCAACTTGAGACCATTACTCCTTGTTCTGTCATCTGGTACCACTGAGAACAGTCTAGATCCATCCTCTTTGGAATCCCCTTTCAGGTAGTTGAAAGCAGCTATCAAATCCCCCCTCATTCTTCTCTTCTGCAGACTAAACAATCCCAGGTCCCTCAGCCTTGTAAGTCATGTGCTCCAGCCCTTTAACATTTTTGTTGCCCTCCACTGGACTCTTTCCAATTTATCCACATCCTTCTTGGATCACTTGATGATTACCTGTTATGTTTATTCCCTCTGGGGCACCTGGAATTGGCCAGTCAGAAGACAGGATACTGGGCTAGATGAACCTTTGGCTGATCCAGTATGACTGTTCTTATGTTATAATAAGTCACCCCTTAACTTTCTCTTTGTTAAGCTAACTAAATTGAGGTCCTTGAGTCTATCACTATAAGGAATCAAGAATCAGAGGGGTAGCCGTGTTAGTCTGGAATTGCAGAAATGACAAAAAGTCCTGTGGCACCTTAAAGACTAATTAAAGTATTAGAGCATCAACTTTCATGGGCTAATACCCACTTGGTCAGATGCAAGCAGTGGAAGTGTCCAGGGGCAGGGATAAATAAGGAATATTTATTCACTATAAGGAAAGTTTTCTAAACCTTTAGTAGTTCTTGTGATTCTTCTCTGGGCTCTCTCCAACTAAACATCCTACTTGAATTGTAGGCGCTACACAAGACACAGTATTCCAGCAGCAGACACAGCAGTGCCAAATACGAGATAAAATAACTTCTCTACTACTCAAGATTCCCCTCTTTATGCGTCTCAGGATCACCTTAGTTCTTTTGGCCACAGTATCATGCCAGGAGTTCATGTGCAGCTGATTGTCCACCAAAACCCCCAAATCTTTTTCAGAGTCACTAGTTCCTAGGATTGAGTCACCCATGTATACATGTAGGAACACAGTATGACCTACATTCTTTGTTACTACATATATGCATTGATATTTAGCTGTGTTAAAGCACAGATTGATTGCTTGTGCCCAGTTTACCAAGTGATCCAGAACTTTCTGAATTAGTGAACTGTCTTCTTCCTTAATTACCACTCCAACAAACTTTAAAAAACTTCAAACTTTATCAGAGATGATTTTTATTTTAAAAAAACCAAAAACCAAAAAAGAACAATGTAAAATTAACATAGCACACATTAAATGGATTAAAGACTTGCTAGCTAAGTCTCAAAATGTAATTGTAAATGGATGTGTATCCAGTGATGTCCAGCAGGGACTGGTTCTTGGCTCATTGCTATTTAACATTTTTAACAATGACCTGGAAGAAAACTTAAAATGTTAGTCCAAGCATCTTACAGAAGTCTAAGTATAGTAAGTCAACACTATTACATTTATCAACCAAACTTGTAATTTCATAAAAAAAAAAGACATCAAGTTAGTTTGACAGGATCTATTTTCCATGAGCCCACGTCGATTTACATTACTTACTTAAGAGTCCAATGAGCTTCTCAGCCAGCTCTTTTAAAACTCTTGGATGCAAGTGCTCTGGACCTGCTGATTGAAAAATCTCTAATTTTAGTAGCTTCTATTTAAAATCTTACAGAGATAACAGTGAAATGGAAATGGTTGTATCATCACCATGTAATGAGACAATATCACTTGTTTTTTCCAGATATAGAGAAAAGAAATATTTATTGACCACCTCTGCCTTTCCTGTTTTATTATTCATAATTCTACCATTTCCACCTAGTAATGGAGTAATACCATTGTCCGGATTCTTTTCATTCCTAACAAATTTAAAAACTCCTTATTGGCCTTTGAGGCTCTAAGTTGTGGCTCCCATGGGTGACAGTGCAAAGAAAGATCTGATGGAAATGGTGACACCAGAGCTGTGCCTTGCGGTTCTATACAGAAGTGTTCAACCAGCACAGTGACTGTGGAGGCCAGTAGAGGGCACCATCTCCCTTGCAGCAGTTCTAGCTCTAGCTGTGTTCCCTGCACCCCCTTCCTGTGGCTACTCCATAATTGACTTCCCTGCCAGAGTGCAGGAACCCCCAGATTGTGCCTAAGCCTGGACAGGGTAGCTCTCTTCCCCTCCACACACACACATAGCCACCCTTTGCAGCCCAGAAGAGGGGGATAGAGGAGATGCTGAGAACCAATAGCAAGCTCCCTGATTTTCTGCCCTGGATAAGGTTCTCTAAGTTCTCTCATCTCCTCTTCTATATCAAAAATTGAAAGGCAACTGAGAATGAGCAGTTTTGCCTCCCCAGTGATGCTCCTCCTGGCAAAAAGTGAGGGAGAAACACAGTTCCCACCACCAGGAGCACATATAAATATTCAAAACTTTGGGAAGAATCGTCCCAGCTAGTGTCTTGCCCAGAGTGCCCTCTGCAGAGAACGTCCTGGATGGGAGCAATTAATACTCAGGGTAACAATGGATTCTCTATAGGTTGTCAAAAATAGAAACACAGTTTTGCAAAGCATGTTGAAATGGGGCAGTTGGTTCCATTTTGCAGGTTTGGCAAGGAGCCAGTTTGGTTTTGTTTATTTTCAAAAAATTCACAAAACACTGTGTTAATATTTCAAATTATTGTTTTTCCTTCTCCTTCCCCTTTGCTCTTCTTTGTCATTGAAGGCAAATGAAGGGAGAATGGCCCTGATAGCTTTTTCTTCCCCACTCCCCCCAACCATAACATTTAAAAACATTTCCCACTTTGGATGTCACCAGGTGGCAGATTTTTCTTTTTGCTGCTCTGTAACTTACCCAAAGTTTCTTTCCTTCTTCAGTCAGGAACCCACGACAACTCACTTTGCACTGCCCTGCATCCCCCATCTCCTATCACCCTCTCCAAATCATAGAAGCCAGCAAAAGAAAACACTTATTAGATCATCCAATCAGTCACCTTGCTCCTTGTTCTGCCATCTGCCACCCCTAGAACAGCCGAGCTCCATCCTCTTTGGAACCCCCCTTCAGGTAATTGAAGGCTTCTATCAAATCCCCCTCTTCTCTTCTGCAGACTAAATAACCCCAGTTCCCTCAGCCTCTGCTCGTAAGACATGGGCCCCAGCCTCCTAATAATTTTTGTTGCTAGATTCTCTCCAATTTGTCCACAACCGTTCTGTAATGGGGGACCAAAGCTGGATGCAATACTCCAGCTGTGGCCTCACCAGTACCAAAAAGAGAGGAATAATCACGTCCCTCTATCTACTGGCAATGTTCCTACCAATACAACCCAATATGCCAAGTGGCCTTCTTGGCAACAAGGGCACACTGCTGACTTATATCCAGCTTCTTGTCCACTGTAATCCCCAGGTCCTTTTCTGCAGAACTGCTGCTTAGCCAGTCGGTCCCCAACCTGTAGCGGTGCATGGGATTCTTCCTTCCTAAGTGCAGAACTCTGCATTTGTCCTTGTTGAATCTCATCAGATTTCTTTTGTCCCAATCCTCCAATTTGTCTAGGTCACTCTGGACCCTATCCCTACCCTCCAGCATATCTACCTCTCCCCCCAGTTTAGTGTCATCTGTGAATTTATTGAGGGTGCAATTAATCCCATCATCCAGATCATTAATAAAGATGCTGAACAAAACCGGTCCTGGGATTGACCGCTGGGGCACTCCATTTGATATCAGCTGCCAACTAGACATCAAGCGATTGGGTACTGCCCAATGTCTAGTTGATGTCTAGTTGGCAGCCCGACAATCTAGCCACCACCTTAACTGATTTACATTGAACAAAATAAATTATGTAAGAGACAGAAACAATCAAAGAACCTGACAGAGATCATACAGAGAAACAATAGGGAAGTGGGGCCCATAAAGATAAAACAATAAAGAAATGAGGATTTCACAACCACAACTATTGATAAGTGATTTCTTGCCAGACAGGATGCTATCAAACTAAGTCTTCTTTAACCATCT
>ML677483.1:683695-747361 GCA_007922305.1 Dermatemys mawii
CATCTTAATATCTGGTGATAGTGGGTGCTATTAGGACAGGAGCTCTTTAACAGCCCTTACAGTGTTTTAATGTAATTTAGATGAAATGTGAGGATGTGAATTCGTGCTTCTTAGCTAATGGCTGCTGCTCTCTTAATATGGATGCAGACAAAGGCTTTAGGCCTTACAATATGGCTGCAGGAAAAGTCCTTATCCTTACAAATCCTACTCTCTAGCCTTACTTTTGTCCCCCACGAGCTCTAGTTCTTCTGCATTTTTCAATCATCCTGATCACATCTACCCACCCCTTAAAGCTTCTGCACTCCCATATTCAAGCTACCCTATGCACCCCTTCTAGCCTACTTCCTTCCAGACTCCAGCTGTGTAATGACTAAGATTTTGACATGGTTATTTATAGTAAAAGTCACAGACAGGTCACAGGCAATAACCAAAGTTCGCAGAAGCTGTGACCTGTCTGTGACTTTTGCTGCTATGGCTCCATGGTTTCCCCCCTCCACTGTGATGGCTGGAAGCTGTGGGAATCCTCCTCTGCCCATGGCAGCTGGAAGATGCAAGAGGGACCTCTCCGACTACGGTGGCTGGGAGCTGCAAGAGGGACCCCTTCACCCACAGTGGCTGGGAGCTGCAGGGTGACCATATTTCTCAAAGAGAAAAGAGGACCACCTCCACCACCACCCCCACCAGCTCACCTGAGGAAACCCCCTTCCTTCCCACACCACCCCGGCACGCAAGGTTGTCGCTCATCGCTGGAACCCTGAGGAGGGCTCCCTCAGGAGTCTGTCACCTGTGTTTGGAACCTTGCAGAGCCCCCCTTCTCCCCCCGCTCGCTTGTTCTTGCTGTTGCTTGTTGCTGAAACCCTGCCAATCCCGCAGCCCCTGGAACTGAAACAGAGAATATCACAGAGGTCTCTGGATGTCATGGATTCCGTGACCTCCATGACATAAACATAGCCTTAGTGACAGCCAACTTCTGGGCCAATACCAGGGATGGCCCCAGGGGCCTAGAGGCTTTGCAGCTTCAGTTAAAGAGCCAGGCTCTGTAGCTGGGAGCTGTAACAAACTCAAATACTTTGTGGATTGAGCACAGGGGAGGAAGCATGACATACCCTGATAGACCCAAGCACATAGTGGCAGTCACTGGGAAGATGCCAATTCCATCTGAGCACTGTCCACATTGCAGGTTGGCCTGTGCTGCCCAGCGTGCTTGCACCTGCTTTAGTATCTCACTGCGTAGGACTGAGTTTAGGATCTGCAGCTGCCAAGAGCCCCACCCAGATAGCTGAAGCATATAAGGGCCAGCAGCTCTGTCTGAAAGGGACGACTGCAGAAGTAGGACTTGGTGGGAAACCAAGAACTGGAGAGAAGCAAAGAACTTGGACAGGTTTGAAAACATGAAGTCATCCTGTCATCTGATTCCAAAGCCAGGGAGATGTGAGTATTTGAACTGCTCCTGCAGTAGCCGCAGTGATAAATTAGATCATTTGGAAAGCACTTTACAGCCGGACAGAGAAATTCAGTCCTTCTCATGCCAATTTCATTTTGTAAATGGAATGAGAACCTCAGTGGCACACAAAGTCCCTTGTGTGCAGCTCCATGTGGGAGTTGTGCTCTGTGGGAAAACTGGGCTCCCAGAAAAGCTTCTGCTCCATATCCAGGGGCATAGCTGTAGGGAGGTGAAAGCACCTCTATATACAGCACTGGTGAGACCATTCTTGGATGTAGTGCCCAGTTTTTATGTCCACACTTCGGAAAGTATTTACATTTGGAAAGGGCTCAGAAAAGAGCTATATGGATGATGCAAGGTCTGGAAAACCTGCCTTGCAGTCAGAGACTAAATAAATTCAATCTATTAGTTTATCAAAGAAAAGCTTAAGAGGTGACCTGATCACAGCCTATGATTCTGGCATGGAGAGATGATTTCTGATAGATGGGGGCTCTTTAATCTATCCAACAAAGACAGAAGAGAATCCCCTGGCTGGAAATTAAGCTAGATAAAATCAGACTAGAAATAAGTCGCACACTTTTAACAGTAGGGTAATTAACCAGAGGAACAACAAACCTTGGAATGTGGCAAATTCTCCATCAGGTGGAGTCTTCAAATCATAGGTCCTGGAGATAGGGGTGCTGGGAATGCTGCTGCACCCCCTGGCTTGCAGTTTCCATTATATCCAGGGTTTACAGTTTGGTTCAATGGCTCTCAGCACCCCACTATACAAATGGTCCCAGCATCCTGCATCAAATCAAGATCAGATGTCTTTGCAGAAGATGAACTGCGAGTCAAACAGAAGTGATGGGCTTGATCCAGGAGTCACTGGATGTGATTCTCTGCCTGGTGCTACACAGGAGGGCAGTCTAATAGTCAGGATGGTTCCTTCTGGCCTGGCATTTATGAATCCATATGCAATAGCAACAAAGTCTCCTCACTGACAGTCACTGATTGCCACAGGGAAAATCAGTGTTTTCTTACCATTCCTCATGTGGGTCAAACCCATGGGATGTCAGGGGCGCTCAGGGCCTGATTTTATGCCTCACATGCTAGAGTAGAGATCACAAAGGCAGGACCATTACTGCAAAGTTTGGACTGAACAGGGCACGAAAGTCAATGGGGACCCAGAGCCTGGAGATGGCAGAGGAGGAAAGGGTTGTGGAGCCTCAGGTAGGGCTGAGCTGGGATAGAGGTGGAGTGCGGGAAGGGCTGTGGGAGTCTGTGATGTTCCCCTGGTGTTATCTGGACCGGTGATCTGCTAGGTCACTCCAATCCTTGAAGTGAGGTAGGAGGAGGGAAGGGCTTTGGATATTTCAGGCAGGTCTGAGTCAGGTGAGGGTGAGGCAGGAAGAGGAAAGGACTGTGGGGCCTCAGTTAAGGCTGAGCTGGGATGGAGGGCAGGAGGAGGGAAAGGTTGTGGGTGCCCCAGGCCAGTCTTATACAGGGGCTGGGGGAGAGACAGGAGGAGGGAGGAGCTGTGGGTGACCCAGGCAAATCTGAGTCAAGGGGCATGGTGAGGAAGGAGGAGAGAAAGGCAGCAGGTGTTCCAGAGCCAAGCAGGTCTAAGTGAAGGGATGGGGGAGAGGCAGGAGGAAGGAAAAGCAGCAGGTGCCCCACGTCCAGGCAGGTCTGAGTGAGGGAGTGGGGGAGAGGCAGAAGGAGGGAGGGCTGTGGATGCCCCAGGCAAGACTAAGAGACATGAATGAGCCCCCAAAACCTCCTGCCCATTTGACCCCATATCACCATTCCCTGGAATTTGACTCCAGAGTCTGCGATGCATCATCTCAGAGCCCTTCTGGGGAAGAACACGGAGACCACATGAGTGTCCCACAGCAGGAGAGAAGCATCATAGCCAGTGAGCTTCCCGTGGGAGAAGGGCAATAGGCTCTGAGTCCCAGAGATAATGGTGGCAATGGGGAAACATTCAGAGAAGTTGCAGGGGTCATGGAGGAGGGACACCGGAGCTGTGACAGTGTAGATTCATTGCAGAAGTAGCACAGGTACCATGATAGTGTTGGTTTATTGGAGGAGGGCTGCACTGTACCTGTCCTGAGCCCTTCTCCAAATAACCCATCACTGTCACAGTTCTGGTGCCCCTCCGTCAACAACCTGTCATGTTACAGCACCTGTGCCCATGTCCCAGTAGCCCTGCACCATCAGTGGCAGGAGACAGCTGAAGCAATACAGAGGGTAGCAATGCCACTGGGCTATTTATAAGGCGACAAAAATAAAACAGGACAGACTGCAGCAGGCTTATCAAATGACAACAATGATAACAGCAAAAGAAGCAGCACATGTGTAAGAACACCAGAGTGATGAAC
This sequence comes from Dermatemys mawii, assembly GCA_007922305.1. Lineage (NCBI taxonomy): Eukaryota > Metazoa > Chordata > Testudines > Dermatemydidae > Dermatemys > Dermatemys mawii. The sequence continues at coordinate 687,503 of ML677483.1, forward strand.
TGAACGAGCAATAACAGCTATTTTCTGATCATAACTTTTGGTCACAGCTCATTTGGCATCTCTCTGTCATCTTACTGGCACCTAAGCTGTATCCTGAAAACAATCTTCTGTAAGCAGTGTCAGGAATGAGATCTATTCTGACATCTGGTGGTGAATTATGGGAATTGCAGTGAGTTGTGGAAAATAACTTTGAGGCTGATCAATTTGCATAGGCACACCCACCACGCCTAGCCTGAGCTCACAGCAGCCCACATGGCCACTTCGGCTGATGTGGGAGCCCCAGTTTCTATGTTATTGGGGCAGGAATAATAAAGTAATGTTACCCTAATTATGTGAATAAAGAACTATGAACATGTACTTAGCCCTTGTTATGATGGAGGGACTCGTCATCATCTAGGTAGCACTCACTGGGCAAGGGCCACGCGTTTCAGAACACTGTGAAATTGAGAGAGGTTATGGGTTGGTTTTTATATCTCTTTGTGAGGGTCTTCTCTAAGGGCCCTGCAGGCTTATTGTACCTTGCTAATGTAAAATGTTGGTATTAATAGTTAATTCTATTAGAAGTCTGATTTCACTATACTGAGCTGAATTCACTTTAGGTCTACTGGTGCATCAGTGTTAAACCCTCCCCTACTAAAAGCTAAAATCAGTTGAGAGTTGAAACTAATGAACACTGTGTTAAGTAGGGGGAGCCTAGAGGCATGTTAGTGGCACCAAGCAGTTTGTGTAGAGCGAAGTAATAGACCTGGCTGCGCAGTTCCTGGGCATGGTTTGTGCGACTGACAGCGAACTCGGCTGAGCAGTTCCTGGGCACAGTTTGTGTGACTGGCAAAGTGGCTGTGGCAGTAAAGCAGTTTGGGTGTCGGCTGGCAGGGCGGCCAGTGGAAAGTTTTGTGCTGCTGGTGAAGAGGCTGGTGCTGTGGAGCAGTTCGAGTGTCAGCTAGCAGGATGGCTAACAAAGCAGTTTGTGCTGCTGGTGAAGTGACTGGCACTGCAAAGCAGTTTGAGTGTCGGCCGGCAGAGCAGAGCGGCTTATGGTGAGGGCTGCAGCGGAACCCCCCAGAAAGGTGGTGCAGTCGGCCTCGGACCACGTAAGGTGCCCCTTGCCCTACCCTCCATTTCCACTCAGGCCGGGAGGTAAGACTCTGCAGGTTGACTTTTAAACTCTGCACTAACCAGAAACAAAGACTCTTAAGCTGTTAAACTTTGGGGACTATCGGGTGATTTTGGGGTTGTGGGACTCAAGAACCAAAGGGAAGGACACAGCCTATTTGCTGAAAGGGGGGCTTCTGGTTCATGGTTTGTTTTATGACTCCTGTTTGCAGTGTTTCCCCAATATAATGCCACATTGTTTCTCTCTGTTATTAAAAGGCTTTTGGTACACTCAAACTCTGTGCTTGCGAGAGGGGAAGTATTGTCTCTTACAGACGCCCAGAAAAGTGGTATATGGTTGTCCCAGGTCACCGGGTGGGGGCTCGAGCCGGTTTGTATTGTGCTATTAAAATAAAACCCCTAAATACTGAACCCGGCCCTTGTTGCTGCCAACTCTAATGGGCAGAAGGGTTACACTTCTTCCAGACACTTACTGCATGCACTGTCTCATTTTCAGAGGGACAGATTTCTGGAGTTGGCACCAGGAGCCAACTAGGAATCCAATGGACACCATGAGCTCTATGGAACTGTGGCACATGATGGCCATCAATGTAACACAGAGGTTGGTGGCCCTGTGAAAATGTTGGTGCTTGTAATGTTATTGACATAATCTGTGACTGTATAGATTGTTGCAACCAACGTCCTGTAGTGGCACCAAATCTCATATAAAGGGGGTCATATAAGGTGTCCAGGTTATGGTTTGCTGGTGATGATTATACTATCATTTTTGTAGTTGAAGTTATGAATATTGGCTCTATATTATCTATATCTCCAATTTAAGCCATGCTTCTGGGTGACATCCCAGTCAAGTTGGTGTCAGCTCTGCCTAGCCTGCTTGATGACCCATTAAGAACCATCAGCTATACAACTGACCCATTGAGAGAGGGCAGACACATCTTGTGACTCAGCAAGGTAGGCAAGGACTTGCCCATGTGACTCCAAACTCCATTTTGCTGTAGTTTTCCACAGTAAGAAAAAAGAGTGTTCTTTCACCTGGAAAAGACTATAAAAGGCTGATGCCTCATCTCCATCTTGTCTTCAGTCCTGTTTCTCACCTCTGGAGGGTCTTTGCTACAAACGGGAGCTCTATACAAAGTACTGAATGACCCATCCCAGCTGTGGATGTACTCCAGAGACTTGATTTGAACTTGCAGTTTATTCCATCACTGTGAAAAGCCTGAACCAAAAACTTTGCCATTACTCTATGCAATCAATTCCATTTAACCAATTCTAGCTCTCACCCATATCTTTTTCCTTTTATGAATGAACCTTTAGATTCTAAAGGACTGGCAACAGTGTGATTTGTGGGTAAGATCTGATTTGTATATTGACCTGGGTCTAGGACTTGGTCCTTTGTGATTGGGAGAACCTTGTTCTTTTACTAGGGTATTGGTTTTCATAACCAGACATCCCCATAATGAGTGGCTGCTGGTGGTGATACTGGGAAACTGGAGTGTCTAAGGGAATTGCTTGTGTGACTTGTGGTTAGCCACTGGGGTAAAAACAAAGTCTTCTCTGTTGGCTTAGAGGTGGAAAAACCCCAGCCTTGGGCTGTAACTGCTCTGCTTGAAGCAATTTGTCCTGAATTGGCACTCTCAGTTGGGTCCCACCAGAACCAGCATTGTTACAGAGCCATGAGAAAAGTTTTAATGATTTTTGTGCAGAGTAGCAGTGCAATGACTCACCTCTGTGGTGCCTCCTGCTGGCCATCTGAAAATTAGTTCTTCCAGCTCAGAGCACCCTCTGCAGGCTGGTGTCTCGCTGTCCACTGGCCCCTGTGTCCCTCCTGGACCCCGGTGCCCTTTTTCCTGGGGTGCTGCCTCCTGGAAGTTGATGGGAAGTTGGACGGGATGGGATCTAAGTTACTACAGAGAATTCTTTCCTGGGTGTCTGGCTAGTGAGCCTTGCCCACATGCTAAGGGTTCAGCTGATCACCATATTTGGGGTTGGGAAGGAATTTTCCTCCAGGGCAGATTGGCAGAGGCCCTGGAGTTTTTTCGCTTTCCTCTGCAGCAAGGGGTATGGGTCACTTGCTGGAGGATTCTCTGTACCTTGAAGTCCTTAAACCAACATTTGATGACTTCAGTAGCTCAGATATAGGTGAGAAGTATATTGCAGGAATGGGTGGGTAAAATTCTGTGGCTGCGTTGTGAAGGAGGTCAGACTAGATGATCATAATGGTCCATTCTGACCTTAAAGTCTATGAGTCTATGAGTTCAGGATCCTGACACAAGGAAGAAAGGAGGGCGGCAGAATACAGACCCTGGACTTCAGAAAAGCAGTCTTTGACTCCCTCAGGGAACTGATGGGCAAGGTACCCTGGGAGAATGACATGAGGGGGAAAGAAGTCCAGGAGAGCTGGCTGTATTTTAAAGAATCCTTACTGAACAAACCACCCCAATGTGTAGAAAGAATAGTAAATATGGCAGGCAACCAGCTTGGCTTAACAGTGAAATCCTTGCTGATCGTAAACACAAAAAAGAAGCTTACAAGAAGTGGAAGATTGGACAAATGACCAGGGATGAGTTTAAAAATATTGCTCAGGTATGCAAGAGTGAAATCAGGAAGGCCAAATCATACTTGGAGTTGCAGCTGGCATGAGATGTTAAGAGTACTGAGAAGGATTTCTTCAGGTATGTTAGCAACAAGAAAGCAAGGAGACAAGGAAAGTGTGGGCCCCTTACTGAATGAGGGAGGCAACCTAGTGACAGATGATGTGGGAAAAGGTAATAAACTCAATGCTTTTTTTTGCCTCTGTCTTCACAAACAAGGTCAGCTCACAGACTATTGTACTGTGCAGTACAATATAGGGAGGAGGTGACCAGCCTTCTGTGGAGAAAGAAGTGGTTCAGGACTATTTAGAAATGATGGACTAGCACAAGCCCATGAGACCAGAAGCACTGCATCTGAGGGTGCTAAAGGAGTTGGCCAATTTGATTGCAGAGCCATTGACCCTTGTCTTTGAAAACTCATTTCAATCGGGGGACTGGATGACTGGAAAAAGGCTAATGTAGTGCCCATCTTTAAAAAAGGGAACAAGGAGAATCTGGAGAACTACAGGCCAGTCAGCCTCACTTCAGTCCCTGGAAAAATCATGGAGGAATCATTTCTGGAGCACTTAGAGGAGAGGAAAGTGATCAGGAACAGTCAGCATGGATTCACCAAGGGCAAGTCATGCCTGACTATCCTAATTGCCTTCTGTGACAAGATAACTGGCTCTGTGGATGTGTTATTCCTTGACTTTAGCAAAGTTTTTGATATGGTCTCCCACAGTATTCTTGCCAGCAAGTTAAAGAAGTGTGGGCTGGATGAATGGACTATAAGGTGGATAGAAAGCTGGCTAGATCATTGGGCTCAACGGATAGTGATCAATGGCTCCATGTCTAGTTGGCAGCCGGTATCAAGTGGAGTGCCCCAACAATTGGTCCTGGGGCCTGTTTCGTTCAATATCTTCATTAATGATCTGGAGGATAGCGTGGACTGCACCCTCAGCAAGTTTGCAGATGACACTAAACTGGGATGAGTGGTAGATATGCTGAAGGGTAGGGATAGGATACAGCAGGACCTAAACAAATTAGAGGATTGGGCCAAAAGAAATCTGATGAGGTTCAAAAAGGACAAGTGCAGAATCCTGCACTTAGGAAGGAAGAATCCCATGCACTGCTACAGATTAGGGACCGAATGGCTAGGCAGAAATTCTGCAGAAAAAGACCTGACGCTGAATGAGAAGCTGGATATGAGTCAGCAGTGTGCCCCTGTTGCCAAGAAGGCTAACAGCATTTTGGGTTGTGTAAGTAGGGGCATTGCCCGGAAATCAAGGGAGGTGATCGTTCCCATCTATTCGGCATTGGTGATGCTTCATCTGGAGTACTGTGTCCAGTTTTGGGCCCCATGCTACAAGAAGGATGTGGAAAAATTGGAAAGAGTCCAGCGGATGGCAACAAAAATGATTAGGGGAGCACATGACTTCTGAGGAGAGGATGAGGGAACTGAGATTTTTTAGTCTGCAGAAGAGAAGAGTGAGGGGGGATTTGACAGGTAATTTCAATGACCTGAAAGGGCATTCCAAAGATAATGGATCTAGACTATTCTCAGTGGTACCAGATGACAGAACAAGGAGTAGTGGTCTCAAGTTGCAGTGAGGGAGGTTTAGGTTGGATATTAGGAAAAATGTTTTCACTAGAAGGGTGGTGAAGCACTGGAATGGGCACCTATGGAGGTGATGGAATCTCCTTCCTTAAAGGTTTTTAAGATCAGGCTTGACAAAGCCTTGGCTGGGATGATTTAGTTAGGGATTGGTCCTGCTTTGAGCAAGGGGCTGGACTAGATGACCTCCTGAGGTCCCTTCCAACCCTCATATTCTATGATTCTATGATCTGTGGGCACAATAGTGTTCAGTAAGTGCATAGGTGGGCTTCCAGGTTGTCTGGTCGTTCTCGGATGATTCTTGGTGATGAAGCAGCCCTGTGGTGATGAAGCAGCCCTGAGCTGACATGGGAGGAGAGTTGCATTTTGGGACCAGCTGATGCCCCTTCTGGACACTTTGGTGGCCTGGGAGCAGATACCTGATATGGCAGATCCTGAGGTGCAGCAGTGATCTGTGAAGCCTACTTGGGTTGGCAAAGTTAGGAGTTACATGAACAGGGAGACATCCAAATTCATAGGTGTCATGCGGGGGCTGGTAATTTCTCATTCAGACATCCAGGCAGGGCAAGAATTATGCAGGAAGCATGAGGTCCAGCTGTCAGATTTGGGAGCTGATCCTTTTTTGGCTGATATTAAAGAAGTCATCAGTAGATGTCTGGGAACCTGGCTAGGTGTGGTGAGGAGATGGCTAAGCTAACTGCTGGCACCTTCTTGTGGTAGACACCCAGTGCAGTTACTCTGTAAGGAATGGATATGGTTGTCAGAGGGTTTTCCTGGTTCTTGTCATGCAGACAGCAAGCAGCAAAAGACCAGAAGTCCGAAGCACAGACAAGGCGATATTTATTGAGGTACTTTCCAAGCAAGCATATTCCAAATCCCTTCACACCAATTGGACTTATCGCTATACACCGATAGAGCCTATTCCCCAGTGTTCCTATCCCAGCTCTGACACCACAGAGCATTTACCCGCTGTTCCCCTTCCCAGCTCAGACCCTGCAGAGCCTTGCCTGTGTTTCTATTCCCTATTCCCTGTTCCCTTTCCCCACCCCTTAACAAGCACGATCTCAATTTCCCTTTCTACTCCCTGTTTGACCCCAGTTTATATAGTAATATTCTCAGCTATATTATATCCCACTTCCCTAATTAACTTACTCCTAGCAAAATTAATTATACAGAAGACAGAAACAATTAGAGAACCAGACTAACAATAGAAAAGTGGGGCCCATAAAGATAAAACATACAGAAATGAGGGTTTCACAACCACAGCCATAAGTGATTTCTTGCCAGACAGGATGCTATCAAACTAATTTTCCTTAAACCATCTTTATCTGGTGATAATAGGCATTATCAGGACAGGATTGTATTCCCAACAGCCCAATACCATCTTATGTCAGTGTGACTGGCTTGGGACGTGAGAATGTGATTGTACACTTCCCAGTTTATAGCTGCCCCTGCTGCTTAGCCACAGGCCTTAGCCTAAGAACAAAGCTTCAGGCTATCCTAGTGAGAGAACGCCCATACACAGGCAGGCGGTGAGTTTGAGTCTTTGTTTTTATACCACCATAACTAGCTAAGTGATAAAAATACACCTAAGTTTTTTAAGGATAAGCTTTTATAGGCAGGCCTGAATATCCATATTCTAACAATGGTGATCAGATCAAATGGGCTGGAATAGGACTTAAAGGAGGTATTCTTCAAAGGAGCAGAAACAACAGGGTTTAGGTCTTCAATGACTGGTATGGAAGGGAGCTATCCCCTTCCTTTATAGCCCCCCCTTAACCCTCATCTGAGAGTTGGGGGAGGAGGAAGTGCCAGAAGCAGGTTGGCTGGGGACCAAGGTGAGTAAAGGGGATAACTGCCAGCAGCCCCTGGGTATATGTAAATGATTATGGAATTACCTGCACTGTACAATTTTATCTGCTGGGTGCTCCCAGACATTTAGGAATAAAGTTGCGACCTAATTAAACCACATCCAGTAGCTTGTGTCCTTCTTCTGGCATTGCTGGACAATACCTATGGAATTTGCTCTAGCTCTGTGTTAAAAAGTCTTATAAGAACCAATAAATGTTGAAAGCAGATCATTTGAGGAAACTAAATTGCTGCACCCCTTGACCCCAAAGGTGCAATGCAAAACTCTACCCCAGCTCCTGGTGTGTCATAGCCATTGTCGTAGTCTACATAGATACAAGTGCATTTCCGAGCATTTTGAATATTAAAGGCAGATAATATTGGAGGGGCTGTATTTCTGAGTCCTCTTGACCAAACATGACCCTAAATTTGCACAACTAACCCTAGCCCAGCCCCACTAATGGAATATCAGTTCTTAGGCTGATCTCACTGTGAATATGGATTGTTGAGCAATTTAAAAAGATCATCTTCAAATTAGTGAACCGTAGCATCAAACAGCAAATGAGAGTTTTATTAGGGAGTTCTCCAGGTGAAGGAGGAGTGATACGTGACCTTTGGGGGTCAAGATGGGTTTGTCTTTTAGATTTTATGTACTTGCTGCCTGACATGTGCCTGTTTGCCTGAAGTTTATAGTTTCATCTGTTTGGGGGGTCATGTGCTGAGCTACATGACCTGCCAGGCTGGGCTGAGAGCTTCTTAACAAGTCTCTAGCCTGCCATCCTTTGATCCCTCATCCCTTTAGGATGTATTAAATGGGTGGGAGCGGGGAAGGATACTCAGGGAGAACCAGGACTTAAAAAGCCAGCTCCTAAGTGACTGGAGGAGCTAGTGAACAGGTGCAGAAAACAGGAGTTTTACGAGGGTGTGTGAGAGCCAGAAGCACCCAAAATTCTCTAAACGTAGGCCAATAAACACCTGTCCCCAAAAGAAAACAAAACAAAAACGATTCAAGTGTCAAAGGAATGCTGGCAAAAGTCCAGAATCTGAGTGGGGGCTGTCCACTTGATTGCAATGAATGCAGCACGTATGATTACCTGTCTTGTGGCCAGGTGGTATATTTGTTCGCTTGACATAAGACACTCATCACAGAGACCGGGTACAGGCTCTTGATGCCAGATTGGCTGAATTGGAGAAGCTAAGAGTATGTCTATACTACCTGCTGGATCGGCAGGTAATGTTCAATGTATCAGGGATCCATTTATCACGTCATCTAGAACGCGCTCCCTGTTGACTCCAGAACTCCATCTCTGCAAAAGGAAGAAGTGGAGTCGACAAGGGAGTGGCAGTGGTCAACTCGCTGCCGTGAGGACAGCCAGGTAAGTCAACCTAAGATACTTCGACTTCAGCCATGCTATTCACGTAGCTGAACTTGTGTATCTTAGGTCAACTGCCCTCCCCACTGAGTGTAGACAGAGACGTACATAGAAGAGAATTTTCAGGACAAAGCAGAGCAGTTCCACAACTAGGCTGACAGCATTGTGCTGTTAAAACAAATGAAAGTCTCAGGGAAGACTATCAAACTGGAGCAGAAAGAAACAATCGCATGGGTGGGATCCTCCTCCCAGATGTCACGGTATCTTCTCAGCCGGAGGCTAACACTCTGAGGGAGGGAACCTTAGTTACTAGGAAGAGACAGGGAATAGTAATAGAGGATTCAATCATTAGAAATAGAGAGAGCTCAGTTGGTGAGGTCTGGGAGAACTGCATGGTGAATTGCCTGCCAGATGAAAAAGTTGTGGATCTCTCAAGCGATCTAAACAGACTTATGTGCAGTGGTGAGGAGGAGCCAGTGGTTGTGGTATATGTAGGTACCAGTGACATAGAGAAAGGTAGGAGAGCAGTCTTGGAGGCCAAATTTAAGCTGCTTTGAAAGAGATTCAAATCCAGGACCTCCGTGGTAGCATTCTCTGAAATGCTTCCTGTTGCACACACAGGGCCAGGCAGACAGGCAGAACTGCAGGGTCTCAATGCATGGATCAGAGGGTGTAGGGAGGAGGATTTTAGATTTATTAGGAACTGGGGAACCTTTGGGGAAAGGAGAAGCCTATACAGGAAGGATGGGCTCCCCCTAAACCAAAATGGAACCAAATTGCTGGCACGTAACATTTAACGAGTCATAGAGGAGTTTTTAAACTAAGGGCTTGGTTACACTGGCATTTATAGCGCTATAAAGCCCCCACGAGCGCTATAATCTCCTCCCCATCCACACTGGCAAGGCACGTAGAGCGCTATAACTGCTGAGTTATAGCGCTATTGTTAATCCACCTCCGCATGGGGAATAAGGGCTGTAGCGCAGCTGCTGTAGCGCTACAGCAAGAATGTGGACACCCACTGTGCATTAATTGGCCTCCAGCCCATCCCATAATTCCCGTTCGAGCCACTCTGGTCATCACTTGCAAACTCTTTTGTCCTGTCCTCAGGTGACCACATGTCAGACCCGCCCTTTAAAGTTCCAGAGAAATTTGAAAATCCCCTTCCTGTTTGCTCCAGCCAAGCATGGTGTGCTCTCAGGGAATCCTTGCAGGTGATCATTCTCATTGATCTGATTGATTGCGTGGCGTGGTCTCAGGGAATCGTTGCAGATGATCATTCTGATTGATCATCATGACTCCACATGCCATGCCTCCTCGCAATAGGCGATCCCCAGCATGGAGCAATAACGAGGTACTGGACCTCATCAGTTGTTGGGGGGAAGAGGCTGTTCAGTCTCAGCTGCGGTCTAGCCGCAGGAATTTTGACACCTATGGGCAGATATCACGGGCCTTGGCAGAAAGAGGCCATGAGCGGGACACACTGCAGTGCCGTGTTAAGGTAAAGGAGCTTAGGAATGCGTATCGCAAAGCCCGCGAGGCAAACGGCCGCTCCAGGGCAGCCCCGGTGACTTGCAGATTTTATAAGGAGCTGCACGCGATACTTGGTGGAGATCCTACGGTCACTCCGTCGACCACCATGGACACTTCCCAGCCCACCAGTGAAGGGGGGGGGGGGGTGAGGAGGACGACGAAGAGCAGGAGGATGAAGAAGAGGAGGAGGATGAGGACGAGGCGGCAGTGACCCAGGGCACGGAGGAGTCCCTGGACGCATGCAGCCAGGAGCTCTTCTCAACCCAGGAGGGCAGCCATCCACAGCGTCCAGCGGTTGCAGGGGCCAGCTCAGCAGTGGATTGCGGAGGTAAAGCTGCTTTTCTATGGGGAAGGCAGGCAGCTTGGGGTGGAAAGGGATGCAGGGGGCATTCCACCTGGAGCTCTTCTCAAGCCAGGAGAAGGGCAGGGGGGCATGCAGCCAGGAGCTCTCCTCTAAAGCCAGGAGGAGGGCGGCCAGCCACAGCGTCCGGCGGTTGCAGGGGCCAGCTCAGCAGCGGATTGCGGAGGTAAAGCTGCTTTTCTATGGGGAAGGCAGGCAGCTTGGGGTGGAAAGGGATGATTGCATGCTTGCCTACATGTGGAATAGTGCATTGATGTAATCTATCACCTCGCGGTAGTCATCATCAGTAATGTCTTCAAAGGTCTCAATAAGAGCACTTGCAATGCGCCTGCGCAGGTTTCCCGGGAGAGCCAGCGTGGCCCTTGTCCCGGTCACTAGTCCCTGCCACTGTGCTACAATGGGTGGGGGGAGCATTGCTGCACATAGGCAAGTTGCATATGGCCCTGGGCAGAAGCCGCATTTCATTAAAATCCCTTCCCTTTGTTCTTCAGTGACTCGAAGCAACGAGATATCTTCCAGGACAAACACCTACGGAGAATGTTGGAACAGTGTTCAGAGTAGGGCTCCTGCCACTTCACGGCACCCCCCGCTCCCGCCCCCGCCACAGCTTTTCAGGGCAGGGAAGAAATCCTTCCCCCTGCCTGCTGCTCAGAGTGGGGCTCCCGCAACTTACCGGCACTCCCCACCCCCTCCCCCGGCACAGCTTTTCTGGGGCAGGGAAAAAATCATTTCCCTTGCCTCTGGAGTGCATTCACCATGGCAGGGGCTCCGTTGCTGTATCTGTGCTCTCTGCGGGACAGGCAAACGGGGAATGCGGGGGAATCATAGGCATGTCTGCTCTTTACAAGGGAACCACTGTTAAATGTATCTTTTTATTTTAGAAGTGTCGTCCTTGAGCTCTGTGCCATCGCTCTTATCAACAGCTGAGAGGCTGAGACGACTGAGGAAGCGGCCACGAAGGAGCAAAGAGGATCTTGTACAGCAAGTAATGCAACAGGCTGTAACGGAGAATCGAGTTGCACAGAGGTGGAGGGAGAACGAGAGCAAGTTGAGGGGGAAGGTGCGGAAGGAGAACGTGATTCACCGCCAGAAAAGCACCGATATGCTGCTCTCATTACTGCAGCTTCAATTGGAGACTATGCCGCGGATTGTTACCCTTCAGGAGGAGAAGCACCACGCTATCTGCCCCAATTATCATTTGCCCCAAATCCCTTCCCCTTCTGTGCCTCAGTACCCTCCAGGCCACTATCATCAGCTATATGGTTATCAGCATCCACAGCTGCCTCCAACCCCTCTGTCTTCACTGAACAACCCCCAAATCCCGGACCATTATCCACTGCAGTCAACCCCTAATAACATGCCTTACTGCCCTCCACAAATGGGGTTCGGGGGACATGGCCACTGTGAGGGCACTGGAGACTCAGAGACCAGGACATATTCCAATCTCTGACTGACCCCATGCCACCCTCATTGCACCTCCCCTGGCTTCCCCCTCACACGCATCACAATATTTTCTTTCAGCAACCAAAGTACCTGTTCAATAAATGAATTGTCTTCTTAATAAATGGGTTTCTTTATTAAGTGTACATATGTTATTACAGGCTACAGAAAAGCAAATGCCTGTTCCTAATAAAAGAATGCTCCCTCTCTCCCTCCGTCTGCACCTCACTTTAGAACTGGCTTTCAGCCTCAAAATGCTCCCTCAAGGCTTCCCTGATCCTAACAGCCTCGCGCTGGTCCCCTCGAAGAACCCTGCTCTCTGGCTGGGCGTATGTGGCCTCCAGGCGTTGAACCTCCGAGGACCATGCCTGAGTGAAGCCTTCGCCCTTCCACTCACAAAGATTATGTAGGGCACAGCATGCAGAAATAACCGCGGAGATACTACCCTCGGCCAAGTCTAGCCTCCCATAAAGACAGTGCCAATGCGTCTTGAGACACCCAAAAGCACACTCCACAGTCATTCGACACCGGCTAAGCCTGTAGTTGAACCTTTCCTGACTGCTGTCCAGGCTCCCTGTGTAGGGTTTCATGAGCCAGGGCATTAAAGGGTAAGCGGGGTCACCAAGAATCACTATGGGCATCTCGACTTCCCCCACGGGGATCCTCTGGTCTGGGAAAAAAGTCCCAGCTTGCAGCTTCATGAACATCCCGGTGTTGCGGAAGATGCGTGCATCATGCACCTTTCCAGACCAGCCAGCATTAATGTCAGTAAAACGCCCACGGTGATCCACAAGTGCCTGGAGAACCATGGAGAAGTACCCCTTTTGGTTAACGTACTCATCTGCTAGGTGGGTGGGTGCCAGAATAGGTATATGGGTCCCATCTATCGCCCCTCCACAGTTAGGGAAACCCATTTCTTCAAAGCCAGCAACAATGTCATGCACGTTACCCAGAGTCACAATTTTTCGTAGCAGGATGCGATTAATGGCCCTGCACACTTGCATCAGCACAACTCCAACGGTCGACTTTCCAACCCCAAACTGGTTGGCCACCGATTGGTAGCTGTCTGGTGTAGCCAGCTTCCAAATCGCGATAGCCACCCGCTTCTCCACCGGGAGGGCAGCTCTCAATCTGCTGTCCTTGCGCCGCAGGGTGGGGGCGAGTTGAGCACACAGTCCCATGAAAGTGGCTTTTCTCATTCAAAAGTTTTGCAGCCACTGCTCGTCGTCCCAGACTTGCATGACGATGCGATCCCACCACTCAGTGCTCGTTTCCCGTGCCCACGGCGTTCAATGGCCATGAGCATGTCCGTTAATGAGACAAGAAGCTTTGTGTCAAACGCATTCACCGCTTCGATCTCGTGTTCAGACTCATCACTGTCATCCTGCATGTCAAGGATTAACTCCACTGCACACAGAGATGTGCTGGCGACAGTCGTCAGCATGTTCCTCAGCAGTTGTGGATTCATTGCGGCACACGACAATGGAAGACGGAGCGCGCCTTGCTGAAACCGTTGAAAGAGGGCGCCGGAGGTGGAAGGAAACACAGGGATTGCTGGGATATGCCAAAAAGCATCATGGGTAGTTGAAACAGGATACAGAATGCCCCGCAAGTGACGCCCCCCCTACCACAAGGCATTGCGCCAGATCGGGAAGAGGTGTACTGTGGGATACATGCCCTAATGTGCTGCTCTTAATGCCGCATTAAGTGCCGCAAATGTGGCCATGCTATAATGCTGGAGCATCTCAGTGTGGACATACAATAGCGCTATTCATATTACTGTATAAGGGGACCGCTATAACCAATAGCGCTATAATCTTGTAAGTGTAACCATGCCCTAAGAGAGAAAGCTGGCAGTTACAGAGGAGCATGTGGTTTGGACAGAGACATCCTGTAGGTGGGGATCTATTAACTGGGGTTCTCTAAATCCTAGTAAAGGGGAGAGGCTAGAAGTTGATAAAGCACAGGAAGAAACTGAAGAGAAACAGACAAATGAAATAGAGTCCGATTCAGTTACAGCACATGAAGGCAGACAACTAAATGTTGACAAATTTTACAAATGCTTGTGTATGAATGCGAGAAGTCTAAATAATATAGGTAAACTTGAGTGCCTGATGTTAAATGAGGATACTGATATAACAGGCATCACAGAAACTAGGTGGAATGATGATAATCAATGGGATATAGTAATACCAGGGTACAAAATATATAGGATTGATAGAGTAGGTTATGCTGGTGAGGGAGTGGCACTATATGTGAAAGAAAGCATAGTCAAATATAACAAATATCTTAAATGAACCAAAGTATACCACAGAATCTGTATGGACAGAAATTCCATGCCTGAATAACAAGAGTATAGGATTAGGAATATATTATTGACCACCTGGCCAGGGAGATTAGAGAGATTATACCAATAGAAAACTCAATAATAATAATGGGGGATTTCAACACTTGGCTTGGTGCATGTCACCTTGGGATGGGATGCAGAGATACAATTTCTTGACTCCATTAATGACTGCTTCTTGGAGCAGCTAGTTCTGGAACTCACATGGGAAAGGCAAGTCTTGATTTAGTTCTAAGTGGAGCACAGGATCTGGTCCAAGATGTGAATATAGCTGAACCGCTTGATTAAAATGACCATTATGTAATTAAATTTAACACTGGGGGATGTCCATCACAGTAGCATATAACTTCAAGAAAGGGAGCTACACAAAAATCAGGAATCTATTAAAAGGAACATGCACAAGAATGAAATGACAGAAAGCTGCATGGAAATTTCAAAATCCCATAACAGAGGCTCAAATTACATGTATATTCCAAATTAAAATAATAGTAAAAGGACCCAAAAAATGTGCCATGGCTAAAGAACAGAGTGAAAGTGGTGATTAGAGGCAAGAAAGCATCCTTTAAAATTTGAAAGTCAAATCCTATTGAAGAAAACAGAAAGGAGCCGAACTCTGTCAAGTCAAGTGGAAATGTATAATTATGCAGGCCAAAATAGAATCTGAAGAGCAACTAGCAAAAGACACAAAAACTAACAGCCATTTTTAAGGTACATCAGAAGTAGGAAGTGTGACAGGGTCAGATCAGATGGCTACAGGAGAGTGATAGAAGGCAGAAATATTAGTCCCATATTAAGCAGGTCCCTTTTCTCTGGGTAAGGTAATAGGGATGGGTTCCAGAACAGTCAGGAACTTGCTGAAACCAATTAAGGCAAGCAGGCTAATCAGGACACCTGGAGCCAATTAAGAAGCTGCTGGACTCAATTAAGACAGGCAGGCTAATCAGGGCACCTGGTTTTAAAAGGACCTCACTTTAGTCAGTGAGGGACATGTGCGAGGAGCTGGAAACAAGAGGCACTAGGACTTTAGAGTGGGGAAGGCATTCTGCTGGAGGACTGAGGAGTACAAGCATTATCAGACACCAGGAGGAAGGTCCTGTGGTGAGGATAAAGAATGTGTTGGGAGGAGGCCATGGGGAAGTACCCCAGGGAGTTATAGATGTCACGCAGCTGTTACAGGAGATACTCTAGACCGGAGTTTCCCAAAGTGTGTTCTGCGGAACACTGGTGTTCCGCATGATGTGAATAGGTGTTCTGTGAAAGAATCATAATTTTAAAAAAGGATCTTTAATTTTTTTAAAATTTTAAATTAACCCCCAAGGAGATTACATGGACTCCTGGGTCTCTGTCTGCTGACAGACTCAGAATCTGCCCAGCAACCAACAGGGAGTGAGAGCCCCTCCCAGGGTGTGGAGGAAAGGGGAGAAGCCATTTTGAGTGAATGGAGAGCCAGGCCGGAAAAGGGCAGGACTGGCTGTGTGCAGAGCTGGTGACTCCTAGGCCTGCATTCAGGGTTCCCCCTGAGAACTGGCCTCTAGGGACCTGACAGCAGATCCCTCAGTGGGGTTTTCCCTTCCCCACTGGTGATTCCCCATTTGTAGAGTTTGCTGGGAAACTTCCACAGCTGGGCTGAGTTCACCCTCCAGCTCCTTAGGTGAGACCAGTCACCACATGGTCAGCTCTGCTCTGTCCCTTCATGCAGGGAAGCAGCCTGCTGAGTGTATGTCTGGACACGGGGCTGGGAGGCTACAGTTTGGCTGTTATTGTTGTGTAACCTACACCTTGAGCCCTCCCCCATTTGTAGTGAGGGGAAATCCTGGAACCGACACAGCCTGATTCCAGACTGAGGAGGATTCCTGCCAGCGGAGAGCAGCCCCTCTGCAGAGACTGAGTAGTCCAGTCATCTTCGAACCTGTGAGTGCCCCATCTTTTAGTTACTTAATCAGGTAATTTGTTTTGGGGACCCCCTAATCCAGGGGTGGGCAAACTACGGCCCACGGGCTGCACCCGTCCCGCAAGACCCTCCCATCCGGCCTGTGGCCGGGGAGGCTGCCCCTGGTCTCCTTCCCCGGAGCTGCACAGCGCGAGCACCTTTGTGGGGCTGGGGCTGCTTTGTAGGCAGCGCTCCAGGGGGCTGGGGCTGTGCGCTCGCCCCTCCCCCGGAGCCAGGCCGTACAGGGAGCGCTCTGGGGGCCCAGGCTGTGCACTCCGCCCCTCCCTCAGAGCCACCCTGTGTGGGCAGAGCTCTGGGAGCTGGGGCTGTATGCTCCCCACCCCGCCCCACAGCAGCTATGGTAAGGGGGGAATGGAGGGGTTCCAGGGTGGTGGTTTGGGGGGGCTTTGGAGAGGGCAGTTAGGGAGAAGGGTGGGTTGGATGGGGGTGGGGTTCTGGGGTGGTGGTTGGGGGTGGGAAGGTGGATAGGGGTTGGGGCAGTCAGGGGACACGAAGCAGGGGAATTGGTTAGGAGGTGGGGTCCTGGTGGGTGTTTAGGGATCTGTGGAAGGGACAGTCAGAGGACAAGGTGTGTGCGGGGGTTGGATGGGTCAGGAATTCTCAGGGGGCAGGAAGTGGGAGGGTGCTGGATGAGGGGGGGCCTTCACTACCCGGCCCTCAATATAATTTCACAAACCCGATATGGCCCTCGGGCCAAAAAGTTTGCCCACCCCTGCCCTAATCCCTGAACTGTGTCCTCAAGCCGGGGAGTGAGGGTTTGAGGATTTTATAACCTGCTTCATACTACACCCATAGAGGAGCTTACCACCTTCTCCCACTTGGGAGTCCTTTGGGCCAGGGGTGGGCAAACATTTTGGCCCCGCCCCCTGACTACCCCCTTCAGAATCCCGACCCATCCAGCTCCCCTTCCTTGTCCCCTGATTGCTCCCCCGACCTACCCCACTCTAATTGCCCCCGAGGACCACACCCCCTATCTAGCCCCCTTCTGCTATCTGTTCCCTGACTGCCCCATCCCGAAACCTCCCCACAACCTAACCACCATCCCCGCCCCCACCACCTATGCCCCACCACAACTGGCTTACCTGCTCAGTCAGGCACGGGGCCCCGCCACTTGCAGCGCTCCACCTGGTTGCGCGTTTGCCGTGCTCCGCCCGGCACCCTGGGAGGGGAGCGAGGGGCCCTGCGGCTTGTCCCATTCAGCCCAGAACCCCGGGCTGGGAGTGTGGAGCCCCGAGGCTTGTCGCGGTCGGCCAGGCACCCCGGCTCGGGGTGCGGGGCCCTGTGCAAAGACACTCGGCCCGGCCCCCGGCTCAGAGCGCGGAGCCACGGGACTTTCCGCGCTGGGCCCGGCCCCGAGTGTGGGGCCACGGGGCTTGCAGTGCTCGGCCCGGCCCCCTTGCCGGGAGCGCGGTGCTGTGCAGTTTGCCGCGCTAGGCCCAGAGCCCGGGCCGGAAACGCGTGGCCGCGTGGCTTGCCGCTCCTGGCCCAAGCTTACAGGCCGGATGAAAATGGCCGGCAGGCCACATGTGGCCCGTGGGCCGTAGTTTGCCCACGTCTGCTTTGGGCTGTACTGAACCCAGTCAGCCACACTGCTACATCACTGCAGAGAAGAATTCTGTGGTTATAGGTCACCAAGGGCCCCAGCACAGTACACGTACCAATGGGACACTAATTTTACATTTGCTACATCAAGTCACAGGTATTTTCAGGGCACCAGTGACCCTAAAAATAGTGTTTTACCTTGTTATGTTATATTTGTCTCCTATTTAATATAATTATTCTGTTGAATATATTATATGCGTTGGTGTTATTTCTTGGAAGTCTCCAACTATCTGGTCAGTAAGTGGAGATTACCCTGCAGTTAGAATTTTTCTCCCAAGCTGCCCTGGTGACCCTGCCAGGAAAGAGTGAGGGGGGTGGAGGGACCGCCAAATAATTTCCTAGGACAAAAGAAAGAAGATACACCCTGCTGAGTGGATGGTGGGATCAAAAAGAACCCAGACCTGTCCATCAAAACCTGTAAGCAGATTGGCGTTAAAGGAGGTAACCAGGTGGAGAGGAGGTGCCTGACATGAGGATTCAACTTTCCAGCCTTATTCCTAATATTAAGCAAATTTGTGATACAAAAACGCAGAAACACCATTCCCATTATTCCAAATTTGTATTTCTGTTTATAAAAATAGATTTTCCTGGTAAAAATCTAGTTTGTTTGGTGTTTGTATATATAGAAAAACAGCATTTTTAAAGTAGAACGCTGTTTTTAATTTTGAGTCTTGCACTTGATTTTTGTACTACTTTATGCACGCTTTCCAGTTAGACATTGTTAGTTCAAGTTATTTTAAATTTGTATTTTTGCTTTGTTTTATAAAATAAATTGTATTTGAGCATAAATAGTGCAATTTTTTATTTGAAAACCAAACAATTGCAAAATAATATTATAAGTGTTCTGTAAATATATACCAGGCTAAAAAGTGTTCCATGGCCAAAAAAGTTTGGGAAACACTGGTCTAGACAGCTGCAATCCACAGGGCCTGGGGCTGGAACCCAGAGCAGAGGGTGGGCCCGGGTTACCCCCGCCCCAACTCCCTTCTTGATACCAGAGGAGCTGATCTGGACTGTGGGTTCCACCAGACGGGAAGGTCAAAAAGTGGCCAAACTGCGGGCTGTTGTGAATCTCTGAGACGAGCAAATCCACCAATAAGCACAGGACCCACCAATGCAGAGAAGGAACTTTGTCATAGAAGCCTGCCAAACAATGAGTGGAGCCACTGGATGATTGACATCCTAAAGGAGCACTCAAGGAAGAGAACACCATTACGGCGAAGACACATGAATTCTCTGCATCAGTCTTCAATGCGGTGGATATAAGGGAGATTCCCACATCTGAGTCACTTTTTTAGCTGACACATTTTAGGGACCGTTGCAGATTGAGGTGTCAGTAGAGGAGGTTTTGGAATAAATTAAACAGTAATAAGTTACTAGGACCACATCGTATCCACTCCAGAGTTCTGAATGAAGACAAACATGAAATTGCAGAACTACCAACTGTAGTATGTAACCTATTGCTTATATCAGCCTCTGTACCAAATGACTGGAGCATAGCTAATATAACACCCATTATTTTAAAGGCTACAGAAGCAATCCTGTCAATTACAGGCCAATAAGCCTAACTTAAGGAGCAGGCAAATCATTTGAAACTATTGTGAAGAACAGAATTATCAAACACATAGATGAACATGATTTGTTGGGAAAGAGTCAATATGGTTTTTGTAAAGGGAAATTATGACTCGTCAATCTATTAGAATTTTTTAGGGGGTCAACAAACATTGAAAATTGTGATCCACTGGATATAGTGGACTTTCAGAAAGCCTTGGAAAAGTCTCTCACCAAAGGTTCTTAAGCAAAGTATTCAGTCATGGGATAAGAGGGAAGGTCTTCTCATGGATCAGTAATTGGTTACTTGACGGGAAACAAAGGGTAGGAATAAATGGTCAGTTTTCAGAATGGAGAGAGGTAAATAGTGGTGTTCCCCAGGGGTCTGTAGTGGGACCAATGATGTTCAACATTATCATAAATGATCTGAAAAAAGGGATAAACAGTGAAGTGGCAAAGTTTGCAGATGATATAAAATTGCTCAATATAGTTAAAGAGCTATCTCCCAAAACTAACTGACTGAGCAACAAAAATGGCAGATGAAATTCAGCATTAGTAAATGCAAAGTAATGCAAGTTGGAAAACATAATCTCAACAGTATGTACAAAAGCATGGGATCTAAATTAGCTGTTAACACTCAAGAAAGATATCTTGGAGTTATGACGGATAGTTCTCTGAAAACATCTGTCCAGTGTGCAGTGGCAATCAAAAAAGCTAACAATGTTGGGAACCATAAGGAAAGGGATAGATAATAATCTTAATGCTATTCTATAAATCCCATGCTACCCCCACACTTTGAATACTGCCTGGAGTTCTGGTTACTCCATATCAAAAAAGATCTCATAGAATTGGAAGAGTTAAAGAGGGGGCAACAAAATTGATTAGGAGGAACAACTTCCATATGAGGAAAAATTAAAAAGACTGAGACGTCTCAATTTAGTAAAGAAATGGCTAAAAAGGGATTTGATTGAGGTCTATAAAATCATGAATGGTGTGGTGAAAATGAATAAGGAATTGTTATTTACCCCTTCATATAACACGAGAATCAGCAGTCACACAATGAAATTAATATACAGCTGATTTCAAACAAAAAAATGAAGTATTTTTTCATGCAATGCACAGTAACCCATGGAACTTGTTGCCAGGGGATGCAGTGAAGGCTAAAAGCATAACTGGATTTTAAAAAAAAGACTAGATCAATTCATCAATGGCCATTAGTCAAGATGGTCTGGGATGCAACCCCATGCTCTAGGTGTCTTTATGCCTTGGATTACCAGATTCTGGGCAGGGGTTGGATCACTAAATGATTGCCCTATTCTGCTTATACTCTCTGAAGGATATGACATTGGCCATTTTTGGAAGAGAGGATACTGGGCTAGATGGACCATTGGTTTCACCCAGTGTGATGGTGCAACCCATAAGGCTTTATGGGGAGATGCTTATCCATGTATATATGATATAACTGGAATATGTTTTATGCTACATATACCATATAGCATATCTATGTAAAGGTTAGGCTCTACTGAATCTATTCCTTCTATTTGTATGCATGTATCATTTTTGTGTTCAAAGTTATGAATATTGGCTGTGTACTTGCTTTATTTCTAAGTAGCCTTAGTAAAAGTATTTGGTCATCTTTCTGAGAAAAAACTATACCCAGTAAGTGCCCAGTCAAGAACCACTTAAGGCAGCAATGAATTTGGAGATGCCAATCCACATCTGAGCTTTTCCAGGAATGTGGCTTGGCTGGTAAGGAACTCAGTCTTGCAGGGACATGTGACTTTCCCATGTGACTCCAAAACTCCATTTTGTAACTGGATTCTACACAGGGGAAGAGAAAGTCTATAAAAATCCCCAGGAGACCCCTCTATTTTGTCTTCAGATGGCTTAAGAGATAGCCTCTCCACCCCCAAAGATACCTGAAAGAAACTGTAACAAAGACAGTAAATACAGGAGGTGTGAGTGATTCCTGGACGCAGACTAGAAGTCTACTCTGTAAAAGTTAGCTTACTGAAACATCTCTGAGGGTGAGGTTTTTATCTGTATTCAGTTGTATTAGAGATAGATCTGTATGTTTTATTTTATTTTACTTGGTAATTCACTTTATTATGTCTGTTATTACTTGGAACCACTTTAATCCTACTTTCTGTACTTAATAAAATCACTTTTTACTTATTAATTAACCTGGAGTATGTATTAGTACCTGGCAGGGAGAGGAACAGCTGTGCGTATCTCTCTATCTGTGTTATAGAGGGTGAACAATCTATGAGTTTACCCTATATAAGCTTTATGCAGGGTAAAATGGATTTATCTGGGGTTTGCACCCCATTGGGAGTTGAGCATCTGAGTATTAAAGGCAGGAACACTTCTAGACCTGTTTTCAGCTGAGCCTACAGCTGTTAGGGGTTTGGGTCTGGGGTTGCAGCAGGCTAGTGAGTCTGATTCAGACGAGGCAGGACTCTGGAGTCCTAAGCTGGAAAGGGCAAGAAAGCAGGGGCAGAAGTAGTCTTTTGTCACATCAGTTGGCAGCCCCCACGGGGTTTCTGTGATCCATCACACCCAATATGGCCATTCTTATGTTCATACGAGGGGGGTCCCATGGTTCCTCCAGTTTACAGGGGATGGCAGACCAGCGTCCCAGTTTCTAGGGAGACTTCAATCCACATTTAACATGTGCAGACTTCTTGAGTACCAGAAGGTGGGGATCCTGTTTGGCCAGCTGTGGGGAACTGCCTTAGTGAAGGTGCAGACCTGGCCCAGTGACCGGAAGAGTAACACTGAAAATATTTTTCAGTGACTGAATCAGATTTATGTGCCCCCCTGCCAATGAGCAGATGAAAGTGTTCTTTGCTCAGGTTTAAAAAACTACTGAGACACTCAGAGACTTTCCCAGTAGCCTCAAGTGATGCTCTGTTCCATCCAAAAGATAAGAGCCGCCCAGGACCTAAAATACTTCCTGTCCCACGGGACCCACTGGCCAAGTTGTCCATACACATGAAGGAGCTGAGAATACAGACAGAAATGCAGCAAGAGACTGTCCAATGGCCTCTACAATGGCCTGAGGAAAGTTCATTTCAGGGGAGGTCAGGGTAGAGGCCCAATCATCAGTTTGACCTGGTTAGCCAACCCACCTGCTGGCTTCAAGACTGAGCTTGATAAGTTTATGGAGGGGGTAGTATGATGGGACTGCCTACAATGGCATGTGACCAGTCAATGACTATCTAGTAGCAAAAATCCCTGATAACTGGAGATGGGGCACTAGATGGGAAGGGCTCTGAGTTACTACAGAGAATTGTTTTCCAGATGTCTGGCTAGATGGTGTTTCCCACATGCTCAGGGTATAACTGATTGCCATATATGGGGACTGGAAAGAATTTTTCCCCAGGTCAGATTGGCATAGACCCTGTGGAGGTTTCACTTTCCTCTGCAGCATGTGGCACGGGTCATCTGCAGGTTTAAACTAGTGTAAATGGTGGATTCTCTGTAACTTGAAACCTTTAAATCATGATTTGAGGATTTGAGTAACTCAGCCAAAGGTTAAGGGTCTATCACAGAAGTCGGTAGGTGAGGTTCTGTGCCCTGCAATGTTCAGGAGGTCAGACTAGATGATCACGAAGCTCCGTTCTGACTCGACAATCCCTCCTGAACTGACTGGTTCAAAGTCATGCTGGAAGGACATAATGAGTGGGGTCTCACCAGGATCAACTCTGGGTCCAATTCTGTTCAATATCTTCATCAGTGATTTAGATAATGGCATAGAGAGTGCACTTATAAAGTTTGCAGATGATTCCATGCTGTGAGAGGTTGCAAGTGCTTTGGAGGATAGGATTAAAATTCAAAATGATCTGGACAAACTGGAGATATGGTCTGAAGTAAATAGGATGAAATTCAATAAGGACAAACGCAAAGTACTCCACTTAGGAAGGAGCAATCAGTTGCACACATACAAAATGGAAAATGATTGCCTAGGAAGAAGTACTGCAGAAAGGGATCTTGGGGTCATTGACCACAAGCTAAATTTAAGTCAACAGTGTAACACTGCTGGGGAAAAAAAAAAGCCATCATTCTGGGATGTATTAGCAGGAGTGTTATAAGCAAGACACTAGAAGTAAATCTACTTCACTCTGCACTGATTAGGCCTCAGCTGGAGTATTGTGTCCAGTTTTGGGCACCACTTTTCAGGAAGGATATGGACAAATTGGAGAGAGTCCAGAGAAGAGCGACAAAAATGATTAAAGATCTAAAAAACATGACTTATGAAGGAAGATTAAAAAAATGGGTTTGTTTAGTCTGGAAAAGAGAAGACTGAGGGGGGACATGATAACAGTTTTCAAGTACATAAAAGGTTGTTAAAAAGAGGAGGAAGAAAAATTGTTTTTCTTAACCTCTGAGGATAAGACAAGAAGCCCTGGGCTTAGACTGCAGCAAGGGAGATTTAGATTGGACATTAAGAAAAACTTCCTAACTGTCAAGGTAGTTAAGCACTGGTATAAATTGCCTAGGGAGGTTTTGGAATCTCCATCATTGTGGGGTTCTAAGAACATGTTAGACAAACACCTGTCAGGAATGGTCTATAATATTTAGTCCTGCCATGAGTGCAGGGGACTGGACTAGATGACCTCTTAAGGTCCCCTCCAGTCTCATGATTCTAAAACCTATGAGTTTATAGAAGATGTGCCAGACTAAAATCTGGGACACCCAACCTCTGTGAATAGGACCGAACACTGAGACCATCCTCCTGTGTAAAACAAAGACTGGCATAAGGGGCAAGGGTTATATCTCCCAGATGAAGTCATACCCTGATACCCATGGAAACCCAATCATGGTGGCCCACAGGTTGGCCACTGTCAGGAAAGTGGTGCTACCTGTGAGAGCTGTGTATCACACCCCTAAGCTGATTAGATTGGACTGCAATCAGATTATTGCATGGGTCCTCTGCCTTGCTTGGAAAGATGTGGTGATCCCTGGAGAGAGACCAGATGCTGGGAGTGCCTGCATTGCCCTGCAGAACACAACAGCGAAGCCTCATGAGAGGCCTGGCTGCAGGAAATAGACATGAGCGCTGTGCAGATTACCACAGCACTGAGGGAATGTCTGACCCAGCTGGTTCAAAAACACTCTGCCATTCTCTCCAAGCACCTGGCTGACTTCATATGTGCGAACCACCACGATCCTGACGGCACCAGAACAAGAGGAAAAACAGCCTTCATTGCACCCATGGGACTCTGTGAATGCACATGCATGCTCTTCAGCATCTGCAGTGCTCCAGGGATGTTCCACGGACTGGTGGAGCATAATCTGGGCATGAGAATTTTGAGACGTTCCTTCTGTACCTGGATGACATGATTGTCCACGGAAAGATGTACAGGAAACACCTGAAACACCAGGATGTGGTGTTCTCCCAACTAACACGAAATGAACTGAAGAGAAAATCCCTGAAGAGCCACTTACTGAAGGAGAAATTGGTGTTTTCTGGCCATAGTTTGACATCAAAGAAGGTATCCTCTGTGCTGGAGAAGGGGCAGGTCATTGGGACTTGGCTGAAGCCCACAATGGTATAGGATGGCTGGAGATACCTGGGGTTTGATGGATACTATGGCTGTTTCATAAAAGACTTTTCTAAGTTAGTTAGATGCCTAAATGCCCTGTGATGAGGGCTCTTCAAGGGGAGGGCTGTACACAGGGTCTTCTGAACTGAGATGCAGGTTGCCAGAGAGCTTCTGAATGCTTGAAGTCTGTCATGGTGAAGACACCAATACTGGCCTACCTGCACTACATCCTCCCATTCAAACTGTATACAGATGCCAGTAGCCAGGGGCAGGGACCTGTACTCTCCCGGAGACAGGACAGGCGTGAGAGAGTGATCGCATATGCCAGCCAGGAATTGAGACAGTCTGAACAGAACGATGAATGTTACAGCTTCTTCAAACTACAATTCCTGGTCCTGGTCTGACCAATCACAGAGAACTTTCAGGCAGCCACCTGTCACAGTATACATAGACAATAACCCCCTTGCACACATCGGCTCTTCCAAGCTGGGAGCACTAGTACAATGCAGGGCAGCAAGACTGGCCATCTACACCTTCTCTGTGGAACTGAGGTCTGGCTGGAGCAACACCAGTGCAGACGCTCTATTGAGGCTGCTGACATTGCTGGAACCAGAAGCATCAGTCAACCATGGCGACTTAGAGATGTTAACATTTGTGCCAGTCTCCACTGAAGTGGTTTATGCATGCTGCCATGCAGCTGCCATCACTCCTGATGCTCATGAGGAACCCCTGGAAGAGTTTGAAAAGGGTGAGGATCTAGAGATCTAAGATCTAAGGCTGCACTCCTGTTACTTGGAGAGTATTAGAGATTATCCAGTAAAGAAGTTGGCTTTTTGCCACCAGTTGCAGTGCTTTGCCCCCAGAAGAAACTGAGCTGCTGCTGTCTATGTGAGGGCAGACTGCATGCAAGACCCAAGATCCTGGGACTAACAAAAGTATTACTCAGACGTTGCTGCCCCAAACAGCACCCAAGATGGTACTCCAAGCCTACCAATATGCTTTGGCCCCCAAATCACTGAGACAAATGTCTGCAGGAGATTCTACTGGGAGGGGATGGCCTGAGCCATGCAGGAGTGGTATGACAATAGGGTCTATGGCTCTGTGGGACTGCCAGTCACCAGGTCCAGGGCTCCATGGGACTGTCACTTGCCATGTCTAGGCCTCCATGGGTCTGCCATTAACATGGCACTCCAGTGGGTCCCTGAATGCTGGCACCTGTCCACTTAGTCACAGGTGAACCAGAAGATTTTTCTCCTGTTTGTTAATGCATCCTCATAGATACTTCTGTTTGGTGACGTGATGTAACTGCTTGTGACAGTGTTGAAAGTGATGATGTCACAAGAGATGTACAGTGAGTGACAATAATTGCTATAATGTGGTGTTAAGTATGAAAGGAGAGCCTACAACATAAAGAAGTTGTGCCTACTGCTGCCACAAGGAATATTTCAGATGCCTAGAATTGAACGAGTCTGTCCTATTGGAGTCCTTTACGCATGTCTGAGAGCTTACCTGCACAGCTGCATTGGGATCAGCAGAACTAGTTGTGTAAGTGCTCAACAGCATGAGGGAGGATTGCACATGAGCCTCAGTTTGTTGCTCTGAACTTGTGGCCACACTCTGGTCATCCCCAGTTTCACACTTACCACTGTTTGCTCTGTCAGTTTCCCCAGATTCTGTGGGTCTTTCATACAGCAACATGAAAGGGAGAGAACCAGGCTTGGAGAAACACACGCTCTTTTAGACTATGTTTTTTGGGGCAAGGACTCTCTATCTCTGTCTCGAGTAGCACTGCGCACATTGATGGCTCTGAATAAGAATAACAATGAACAGCTGTAAGGAGAGCAGGACCCAGAGATAAACAAGTGACCCCTGCTGGTTGCTTCACAAACTAGCATCAACCATGTCCTTGAGTGGAGCTTCCTTCCTGTTCTCAGCAGCGGGGAAGTAGGCAGCTCAGTCAATGGGAGGCCAGTGAACTGTAAAGGAGAATGGGTGAGGAGAGAGGACAACACAAGATTAGACAAGCAGGGAGGTATCTAGTGAAAAGCAAGCAATATCCATTCAGGTTCCTTCCCCCCGATACAACTGCAGCCTCTCTTCCTTTGAAACCGAAAGGTCGAATATCCGCTATAGATCATTTGTTAAAAGATCCAGCAGCTTGTAAGAGTCTAAGAACTTTCCCTGTAAGCACACCAGGCTCCAAGGTGCTATTCCAAATACCTTTAATTCTGGTTGCCGTGTGTGAGCCCTATATCTCCCTTCCTGTCAGAGCAGTAGAAATTGATTCTGTCTTAGATTTATAACAGCAAACAGCACAGCATCTGCAAAAGAAGAGCGCACTCTCCCCTCCCTTCTCTCCAAAAGGAGCCCTTTGCTGCCCTCCTCTGTCCAAGAGAAAGAGGGGCGTGGCTAACAGGCAGCTTCCAGAGATGCAGGCCAGGTTCATGCATTCTTGTTTCTGGGTGAAGAAAGAAAATTCAGCTGCAGTGCTGGTTCACAATGAAAGCAACATCCTCTATGATGTCTCTAAAAGCAGCAATAATGCTGCACAGCAGGCAGCAGACAGGGTGTTTATCTGCACCTTTGGCACATGTTCCTCTTATGAGCCCCCAAGTTAGAGTAAGCACGGCTGCGCTGGGGCAGAAATGAGCCCCGGAACTGCCAGGTGCCTTTGAGTACCTCCGCAATGCAAAAGGGCCTGCTGGATCCTGGAGGTGGATTCTGGAGGTGAGATGGATGCTGAAGGCCTTCACTTGGTCGAATCACTCACTTGGTTATGGCACCTCCTGAGCCAGGGGACACTACCCTAGAAAACAGACAAAAAACTGTTCTGGGCTGATAAGAAACAATGAGGCTGGAAACCAAACTGTCTGGAGCATCATTAACAGAAGCCCAGACGAGGAATTTTACCCAGGAGGCTTCAGCTTAAGGATGGAAGTCAGAACTGTCTGGACCTCCCACTCCATCATCTGCAGGGTCAGACCCAGATGGACCCCTGCAGGCCTGGCCCTGGATCCTAATCTGACCAGAGTCACAACCGAATCACAACAACTCATGTGATCATCCCCCCGAAACCGCAGCAGCAGTCAAGGAAGCAATCCAGACTGTATTGTCACAGAGTTGTGGAAGGGGATTCCCACTGTTTCGCAGCTTTTGGCAGCCAAATATGTTGAAATTCTAGCACCTGAGAAACACAGCAAATTTTGTGAAATTGCAGCTGCAGAAAATTGTAATTTATTTTTGTAACAAAATGGTTGTTTTTCTCAGCGAATGATGGTTTCTGCCTGCAGCTATGGCAGCAGCAGTGCCAGGAGGGGACTCTATAATGGTCTCACACCAATAAAATGTGTTGCCAGTTTTGCTGAGAGTGAGAACTGTCTGGACCAGTCTGAGAGGCATTGCAAATGCAGACATTTGCTTCACCCTACACGCCATAAGCTATGATTCAAAACATCAGTTACAGACATGTTGCCTCTTACGCAAGGGTTCCGTTCCACGGTTTCTGCATAAAGTGGAAACTGCGTATAGCCGAAACCCCATTGACTTCAATGGTGGGCAAAATCGCTCACCCTGAAGAAAGCTTTTATATTTTTAGTTTTCCCTTTCTTTTTTTTTTTTCGTTTGGTCAACCGCATAAAGCGGAAATCGTGCATGTTATATGCGCCTAAGATGCAACATGCCTGTAATAGACTTTAAGTTCAGGAGGGATCATGACATTATTTAATCTGACTATCTGTGTATCACAGACTACAGAATTCCACTCGGGCACCCTGTATTGAGCACAATAACTTGTGTTTTCTAAAGCATCTTCCAGAAAGGCTTCCACTCTGGATTTGAAGACATCAAGGGATGGAGAATCTATCACTTCCCCGGGGAGTTTGTTCCTATCATTAATCACCCTAGTTGTTAAATGTGTGTCTTATTTCTAATCTGAATTTGTCTGAATTCAGATTCCAGCTTTGACTCATGCTCTGC
This sequence comes from Dermatemys mawii, assembly GCA_007922305.1. Taxonomy (NCBI): domain Eukaryota; kingdom Metazoa; phylum Chordata; order Testudines; family Dermatemydidae; genus Dermatemys; species Dermatemys mawii. The sequence goes on from ML677483.1 coordinate 716,325, forward strand.
CTTTCTCCATTAGATTAAAGAGAACTTTAGTACCCTGCATTTTCTCCTCTTGAACTTACTTTATGCACTGAAATCAAGCCACCACTCAGTCTTCTTTTTGATAAGCAGATAGAGATCTTTCAGTCTCTCTCTCTAGGGCATTTTCTCCAGCCCCCGAATAGTTTGTGTAGCACTTGTCTGCATCTTCTCCATTTTTTTTAGCATTTTTCTAAAAAAGTTGTCATCAGAACTGGACACTGTATCTAGTATGACTCACCAATGCTGGAGACAGAGGTAAATCATCTCCCTTTTCCTATTCGCTATTCCCATGTGTAAGCCTCAGAGCTGTCCTCCCAAGGCTTTCTGCCCAAGCAGGGTGCGGAGCCAATGAGACCCATCAAGCCCCCAGGAAAGAAAACACTCACTTTGTACAAAGGGTCAGATCCACATTCCAAGCTGGATGGAGTGACACTTTATTGCGTGTGAGCCAAGCGTTATATAGGCTTGAGCAAACAAAGAAAAACACAGTGCGCACGTGTGATTTTCTCACCAACAACTACAAAGGACTCTTTACTTGCTAACTTTGAAGGCCAGAGACACAGCTCCAACTGCAATTAGCTACTTTCTAACTCTCTTAATCTTGCTAGATAGGAATTACATCTCAAGGCGGAGAAAATCTTAGCAGCAAAAAGACTCTTGATTTAGCAGGCAGCTGGCCAGCTTCTCAAGGCTGTCATTCCCCCCTTTGGAGCAGCCCATCAGACATGGGCTGGATCCAGCACCGGGAATCGTGCCCTGGCCGCTTGGCGCATTGCCTCCATATCAAAAGCATTACGGTATAGCTTCTTATGCTTAGAGGAGTGAAAGAGAGGTTGTAAGCAGGTTTTGCAGCACTTAACAAAAAGGGGGGCCAAACGGACACAGCAACAAGTGAGAAGAAAAAGAAAGCTCATTACAAGGAATCCTACTACTAAGTGTTTAAGCCACGCTAGTTTGGGCAATCAAGATGTTAGCCACTGCCACCATGAATCTCATCCACTCCAAACTTCATCATGGGGTGTGTAGGCAAGTTTACGCAAATGGACCGTGCAGTCAAGGACCTGGGTGGAGCTGTCAGGTATATAAACACAACAGGTTTGGTTAATTAGCCCACAAACACCCCCCTTTGAGGCTAGGACCATGTCTAAGGCCACGCGATTTTGCAAGGCCATGGTGCCTGCATGGTCTTTTGCTCAGTGGCGAGGTATCCCAGGGCCTTGGCTGTCTCATTAGCCATAATTTGTAGTATGGCCTGAAGTCTCAAGACTCGGGTACCCACATGGATAATGCCTGGTGGTCCCATGGAAGCAAAACCCCACATGCTATTCCAAGTGAGAGGAGTCCATCTCTGGGAGTAGTCCCTGGTAGTTTCTGCATCTCTATAATTGCGCAGATGGCCTGTGAGTTGTTTGTGTATCGTGATGGGGGGTGCTAGAATGGCTACATAGCAGATACCGGCCCAATTTGCCGGGAGTGCGTGATATGCCATGTTCCCACATACCCAGTGATGGCCCCGTAGGGCGGGCCAGGGCCTTCTGCATTTGGCAAAATAAATGTCCGAAAAGGCAGTATAATACCCCCCAAAGTGAGTGAGACGACCAGTACGTCCCTCTTTTCCTGAGGCCCAAGAGCAGTTAAAAATTTTGCCCAGTGGTGGGCAGGTGAGTGCAGTGTTGCTTATCCGGCCAAACCACTTGCCCCCATTGGTTTGGTCCCAGGAGGAAAGATACCATCTGAGTGGGGTTTGCTCGCGCCACTCAGTGTGGGTGATGTTATATTTAAACCACCCCCCTTTGTGCCAGGATGGTGATTGCACACTCACGCGTGTCCCACAGGCTTTGTGCCGTTACACTGAAAACAATAAGGGGCTCCCCCATCCAGCACCCTAAGAGCGGAGGAAGTGTCGTCTCTATCCCAGGTAGCGTTACTTCCTCAGGGCTGATTAAATGGACGGGGGCTCCCAGTCAGCAGGGAATCATTGAGGGCCACGGGCACCAAAGGCACTCCGGATTCACTGTCAGTAGGCATTAAAGTACAGACCTAACAGTCAGAAACATTCAGCAAAGAAGCAGATTTCACTGCTAACCGCACAAGGGCATTGCTGTCATAAGCCTGACTGTTCTGACTGGCAAAGAAAAGGGAACTAAGCAGCAGCCAGTAAATCATGTTGGAAAGGAAGAGTGTCCGGAGCCACCGTCCACTGAGAGTCAGAAGCTTTGTTCAGACGAAGGGGTCGGACCGTAGGCTCGGCCGCAGTCAGGACAGCTGGCTTGAGGTGGGTGTGGTGAATCCACGACTTCCTCCCGTCCACGAAAGCTGCCATCTGGGTTGTCAACAGGACCTGGAAAGGACCGTCCCACACTAGCTCAAGCGTCTTTTTCGCGAAACGACGAGCCCACACGTAGTGTCCTGGAGCGAATGGGTGGATTTGTTCCTCCAGGGGCACTGTAGCATGCAGGACCAAGTGTGCAGGACCGCCTTTTTCCACAGGGAGCGCAACAGGGCCTGCAAGGAGAGAAACTGAGACACCGTTATGTGATTCCCCACCACCACGAGTGAAACATTAACACAGGACAGTGGGCAGCCCTTATTAGGCGGGCAGCCATACAACAATTCAAAGGGAGACAAACCAGTTGGCTTACAAGGGCAGGTGCGGAGATGAAACAGAACCATGGGGAGTACCTGAGTCCACCGGAGCTTGGTCTCCTGGCAGAATTTGCCAATCACAGACTTCAAATCTCTGTTCTTAGGCTCAACTTTCCCTGAAGACTGTGGGTGGTAAGGGGTGAGGAGCAGAGAAGCTGTAGCCAGGGCACGGGTGCACCCTGGCATGCCCTATGCGACTGGGTCCAGCTGCTGGGAATAAAAGGAAACTGGGAAGTGAAATGGTCCACTGTGTTGGGTGAGCACGCCGCTGGCAACCCCTGCTTGCTCGTGAACGAAGAGGTGAAAGAGTCTGGAGTAATTAGGAGGCCTCAATGCCATTGCTGTGGAAACACTCTCACGCAGGTGGATGAAGGCCTGACGAGTCTCAGGTGTCCATTCCAGAGGATCAGGGGCTGTCTTCACAGTCATGGTGTGCAATGGTTTGGACAGCTCTCCCCACGAGGGGAGCCATGGGCAGCAGAACCCAATCATTCCCAGAAACGCTCGTAGTTGCTTTTTTGTTTGGGGTAGCGGACAATTCGTGATGGTCTGGCTTCGCTTGGGGTCGATCTTGCGGCCATCTGATGTCAGAATGAAACCCAGGTACCGAACTTCAGGTAAGGCCCATTGGATCTTAGCGGGATCCACCTTATGGCCCCTCTCGAGGAGAAACAGAAGGAGGAGCTTGCCATCTTTTTGGAGGGATGACTGATCAGAATGTGCCAGGAGAAGATTATTCATGTACAAAAGCAGGGTGGACCCATTAGAAGGAGAAAAAGGCATCCAGATCTGCTTTGAGGATCTGTGCAAATAAAGTGAGTGAGTTCCTAAACCCCTGAGGTAGACGTGTCCACACGTAGCTCTGTCCCTTCCAGGTTAACCCGAAATGGTGTTGAGAGTCCGGACAGAGAGGGATACTGAAAAAAGCAGATTTTAAGTCAGTGACTGAAATATTTGGCATCCGAGAGTATCTGAGCCACTACAGTAGCTGGATCTGGCACCACCGGATGCAGAGGAACAACATAGGAGTTGATGGCATGAAGGTCTTGAACAAAATGCCATTTTACAGGATCTCCCGGCCGTTTGCAAGGCTTTCTCACTGGGAGTTTTGGGGTGTTGAACGGGGTGGGCTGTGCTTTTACTAATTCTGCTTGTATGAAGCCTTCGATGATAGGCTGTATCCCTTCTTGTGCCTCATGGGACAAGGGATACTGAGGGATCGAAGGTGGCTTAAGGCCGGGTTTAACTTGGATTCTTACTGGGGTAGCAGACTTTAAAAGCCCAACATCTGTCTGTTCTCTCCCTCACAGGGCCACAGGAATGTCTAACAGATCCTCCTGGAGGGAAGGATCCAAATCTGAAGCTCCCTCCTCTGATACCTTGCTGTCTGCCTTTCCCTCTAACAAAGCTAGCAACAGCCCCACCCCCTGTGGAGAGCAAGAGAGGATGGCCTCAAGTTTACACAGAAGATCCCGCCCCATTAAGAACACTGGAGCATCACTACAAACAAGGAAAGGATGTTGGAGGATTTTGTGTTCAAAAGTAACCTGTAAGGGAAGGGCGAAAGTAAGGGTTAAAGGTTTTCCCCCCACACCCACTGTACACTGGTCTACATCCGATGTCCATTGGGGAGAAGCACTTGTGAGCAAGGAATAAGTAGCTCCTGAATCAACAAGCATCTGTGTAAGCAGTGTCAGGAATGAGATATATTCTGACATCTGGTGGCGAACTATGGGAATTACAGTGAGCCTTGCAAAATAAGTCTGGGGCTGATCAATTTGCATAGACACACCCACTGCGCCTAGCCTGAGCCCACAGCAGCCCACGTGGCCACTTCGGCTGATGAGGGAGCCCCAGTTTCTATGTTATTGGGGCAGGAATGATAAAGTGATGTTACTGTGATTATGTGAATGAAGGACTATGGACATGTACTTGGCCCTTGTTATGATGGAGGGACTCGCCATCATCTAGGTAGCACTCACTGGGCAAGGGCCATGCGTTTTCAGAACACTGTGAGATTGAGAGAGGTGATGGACAAGCAGCTATACCTTTTGGTGAGGGCTCTGTCTGAGGGTCTCCCAGGCCTATTGCACTCTGCCTCTCTTCACTGTGGAATGTCAGAATTGAATTTTGCTTCCATTAGGAGCCTGGTTCCAGGCTGCTGAGCTGATAATTGCTTTGGGCTCACTGGTGCACCTGTACTAAGGCTCCCCTACTGTGAGCTGAAATGACCTAAGAGCTAAAGAAATCACTGAGCACTGTCTTAAGTAGGGGGGACCTGGAAAAAAAGTGCAGAGTGGCTGGTGCAGCAGAGCAGTCTGTGTGTCGGCTAGCAGGATGGCTAGCGGAGTGACTGGTGCAGCAGAGCTGTCTGTTGACTAGCGGAGGCGTGGGTGCTGTGGGCAGAGTGACCGGCGCAGCAGAGCTGTCTGTCTGTCACCTAGCAGAGGCGTGGGTGCTGCGGGCAGAGTGACCGGTGCGGCAGAGCTGTCGGTGTGTCGGCAAGCAGAGCAGCTAGCGGATCGATGGGCAGAGCGGTTCATGGGACAGCCAGCAGAGCGGAGCAGAGCCGATTGCGGTGAGAGCTGCAGCGGAACCTCACGGAGAGGCGGCGCAGTCGGCCTCGGACCACGTAAGGTGCCCCATGCCCTACCCTCCATCTCCACCCAGGCTGGAGGTAAGACTCTGCCAATTGACTTTTGAACTCTGCACGGACCAAGGACAGAGACTCTTGGGCTGTTGGACTTTTGGGACTATTGAGTGACTTTTTGGGGTTGTGGAACTCAAGAGCCAAAGGGAAGGCCACGGCCTATTTGCTGGGAGGGGGGCTTCTGGTTCATGGTTTGGTTTATTAACCTTGTTTGTGGTGTTTCCCCAATATAATGCCACATTGTTTCTCCCTGTTATTAAAAGGCTTTGGTACACTCAGACTCTGTGCTTGCGAGAGGGGAAGTATAGTCTCTTACAGACGCCCAGAGGGGTGGTATATGGTTGTCCCAGGTCACTGGGTGGGGGCTCGAGCCAGTTTTTGTATTGTGCTATTGGAATGGAACCCCTGGATACTGAACCCGGCCCTTGTTGCTGCCAACTCTGATGGGCAGAAGGGTTACATCTGATAGGGTCTATTTTCTATTAAGACAGTCACTGTAAGGTCAGGGGTTTTTAAAAGGGTCCCCACAAAAGTAATCATGGAAAACAGCCCAGCAACCTCCAAACCTTTGTCCCTGGGGCACTGTCACAGTTGCTCTCGTTGGTCGACTTGCACTCGAGGGGGTTGGTGCACTTGGTCGCTGCAGTAGCCTGGATCAAAAGGATTGCCTCTGCCGAGCTGATTTCCAGTCTGGCCCCTCCACGGGCACTCACGCTTGAAATGGCCATGCTGACCGCAGCTAAAACAGGCTCCTCCTTGGCCCGGAGGCCCCCACACTCTGCCACGCCAGTTCCCTCTTCCTCTACCCCATCCCTCATTCCACCACCTCGGCCCCGAGCTACACCCGTCACTTCATGTGCTACTAAAGCCATTAACTTTACGTACTCCTTACGCTTTTTTTTTTTTCACACAAACTTAGCTGTAGACAACAACTCCTCCGAGGGCTTAGACCCCCAGCCCAGACAAAGGTTCTCAAAATAGCTTTGCACAGCTACTTTGCCTCCTCTAACAACCGACTCCAAAACTGCCGGGGACCTTCGTCAAGTCCCTGCTTGCAAGTTTGAAACTTTGCCATGTTTACAGGTCGCTTACTCATCTCTCGCAAGAAACTTATTAACCTCTCCCATGCCTCTCTCAAGTCAGTATGATTTGCCTCCAACCAGTCATTCCCCGCTCTCTATCGCGCTTCCTGCCACTGCAGCCATCCCCCGCTGCACATCAGCCCAGGCTCTGTCTCGCGCCCACAACTGTCCTCTCTCTTCGCCCGTCAGGACCCACTCCAAGAGCACCTCAAAATCACTATACGTCGGCTCATAACTAGTTGCCGAACATTCCAACAAGCTCACTACCTTTTGGGGGTTTGAGCCATAAGTACCCAACAACTTCCCCCATTCACGGAGGTCCCACTCCTGCCACGGTCTATGTTCAGCCATGGTGGCATGCTGGAGTGCCCCTCAGTCCTTATATAGGGCTGACGTGTGACCAGGAGGGGAAACATCCGGGCTCCATGATCTTTAGCAGCATCCGTACTTGGCCCCGAAGAATACAAATCGGGAGGCTGAATACAATTCCTATCTCGTAGATTATAAGTGCCTGGTGGATCAGTAGTCCCTGACGCAGTGGTTCCCGGACCCGGGAGAGCTTTAAGTAGCTCCCCTCCCTTCTCTTCCAAATGGGAAGTCCTTGGGGAACCCGAAACACGTTCAGGGTGTTCCCGCAACTCTGGGACTGGTGGCGCAGTGGGAATCACCCTCCTCCGTACCCCTGACTGTTGGAAATACAAAGGGGGGGCCATCCCCCACCGCCGGCCCCTCCAGATCTCCTGTAGGCAAGGAGACCATGATCATAGAGGGATACTTTCGGGCAGCCACATCTGCCCAGAGATACCAGTAATCCATCTGCCCAGGAAAATTAACCTCAATTTGCCCACGAATGCCACCCAGCAGTTTTGGGCCAAAAGATCCCCACTGGCTCCACCGCTCTTCCCTATCTTCCAGGGTTGTGGTATACCCAGGCCAGTCCCTTGTGCACAATTTAATCATTTTCTTTTTGTGCATACCTGGCTGCACCGGTAAGTTCCCAGAATTCCACAAACCACACATTAAACCCAGGGGGCTTCCTCTCAGAATGCTCTTCCCCTGTCCCACCTTTCCTGAGGGAGGTCTCCGACTAGTACTTACCCCACCCGGTCGTCTGGCCCCCTCCTCTCGGGAAGTCCCGGAGTGAACTCATTTGGTGCCGGCTGTCAAGAGTTCCGGTGAGGAAAGGGTCGGGCAGCATGGGGGGTGCTGCACTGTCATCCCGGACATGAGCCCCCTAGGTTGTAAGCCTCAGAGCTGTCCTCCCAAGGCTTTCTGCCCAAGCAGGGTGCGGAGCCAATGAGACCCATCAAGCCCCCAGAAAAGAAAACACTCACTTTGTACAAAGGGTCAGATCCACATTCCAAGCTGGATGGAGTGACATTTTATTGCGTGTGAGCCAAGCGTTATATAGTCTCGAGCAAACAAAGAAAAACACAGTGCGCATGTGTGATTTTCTCACCAACAACTACAAAGGACTCTTTACTTGCTAACTTTGAAGGCCAGAGACACAGCTCCAACTGCAATTAGCTACTTTCTAAACTCTCCTAATCTTGCTAGATAGGCATTACATCTCAAGGCTGAGAAAATCTTAGCAGCAAAAAGACATTTGATTTAGCAGGCACCTGTCCAGCTTCTCAAGGCTCTCACATGTTTATACATCCAAGGGATCACATTAGTTCCTTTTTGTCCCAGCATCACACTGGGAACTCACATTGAATTGCTAGTCCACTGTTACCTCTAGATTCTAGATTCTGCATTCCGTAGACATGGCCTGCATCCCTTGTTCCTAGCTTTATATTTGGCTGTATTAAAATGAATTCTTTTTGAGTGAATTCAGCTTACCAAACTATCCAGATCACTCTGTATGATTCTCCTGTCCTCATCATTGTTGACCACTCTGCCAGTCTTTGTGTCATCCTTAAGTTTTATCACCAGTGATTTTATATTTACTTAAATACTTGATAAAAATACTAAATAGCATTGGGTCTAGTACCAAGCTCTGCAGAACCTCCCTAAAACCCCTCAGAATCTCATTTGGTGATGATAACGATTCCCAGCTGACAACTACTATATGAGATCTTTCAGTTACCCAGTTCTTAATCCATTCAATATGTGCTTTATTGCTATTGTACAATGCCATTTGAATTAGCATGTTGTGCTAACTCAAATCCCTTACAAAAGTCTATATATTATAGAACCATAGGCTTTGAAGGGACTGTGGGGCTCACCTAGTCTAAGCACCTGCCAAGATGCAGGATTTGTTGTGTCTAAACCATTCAAAACAGATGGCTCCAGCCTCCTTTTGAAAACCTCCAGTGAAGGAGATTCCACAACCTCCCTGGGAAGTTTATTCCATTGTCCTTCTGTACTTACTGTTAGGAAGGTTTTCCTGAGATAATCTAAATCTGCTGTGGTGTAAATTGAACCCATTGCCTCTTGTCCCACCCTCAGGGCAAGAGAGAACAACTTTCTCCATCTTTTTATGGCAGCTTTTCAAGTATTTGAAGATCACTATCATGTCCCCCTGAATCTGCTCTTTTCCAAAATAAACATACCCTGTGCCTTCAGCCTTGTTCTTATGGTTTGCATTCCATCCCTTTGATCGTCTTTGTCACTCGCCTCTAGACCACACATGCCAACCCCCCAGAAAAAAAACACAGAAATTTAGCTTGTTTTTGGCTTAATTGGGTTGTGAGTTGCTTGTTGGCTAGTTTTTGGCTTGTAGCTTATTCCTTGTTTGGCTTGTAGCTTGTTGCTTCTTTTTTTTTTTTTATCAGCTCCCGGCAAGCAGGGGCAAAATGAGGGAGAAAGTCAGAAGTGCACAATGGGCCCACTACAGTCCCAGACTGCATGCCCGAGCTATATAGTCACAGTGTTGGGGTTCTTAGGGATTGACTTGTTTTGGCCTTGTTTTGAAATGGGATTAGCTTGATGTTTGGTTTATTGTGAAAGCTGGGGTGCTTATTTACCGTGTGAAAGTTGGCAACTGTACTCTGGATCCTTTCCAGTTTCTCCACATTCTTTCTATACACTGGTGACCAAAATTGGACACAGTACTCCAGCTGAGGCCTAGCCAGTGCTGAGTAGAGCAGTACTATCACCTCCTATGACTTGCATGCCATGCCTCTGTTAATGCAATCCAAAATTGCATGTGCTTTTTTTTGCAACTGGATCACATTGTTGACTCAGGATGAGGTTTTGATCCACCACAACTCCCAGATCTTTGTCAGCAGTACTGCTGCCAAGACAGTTACACCCGATGGACTCAAGAAAATTCAATCTATTCCTTACACGTCCTAGGCCTTCTTCAGAGGAGCCGGTTGTGATGCAATGATAAAATCTGGCCAGCTAATCTCAGTCTGGGGGCAGATCTGTGCATGATTTGAGCCAAAGGTATACAAAAATCTGTTGTAAGAACGGGAAGAGTTTGCGGACAGCTCTTTCTTTCTGGTCAGTGTAACTCATTTACCCCTTGACCAAATGACCCAAATTCTGCACGGCTAACCCTAGTTTATGAGACACAGCAATTTTCAAGACAATCTGAGTCTCCATGCAGATTTTAGAGCACTTTGAAAAGTTGACAGTTGAACAGAAAACTCTGCTCAACCTTAGCTATGGATCACCCACCATCACTCCTTCATAATCTAGTAGTGCCATCAATCTCTCCTTTTTTCCATTTGTTATATATTGATTTCTTATTTTTGTTGTGGCTTTCACGTCCCTGCTTAGTCCCTCCAATCCCCTCAGCAACCTCCAGTCCACTGCATCTTCCTCTTCCCCCTCAGCTAGTTTCCACTGCCTAGAGAATTAAGTGTAACCCACACCTCCTGGATGTGCTGTTCCATCCCCTCTAGTGGCATCAAGACCATGTAAGAGAGTGATAAAATGAGTCTGCCCCACAGCCTTAGCTAACAGCCAGCTGGCTTTTTGCTCATGTGGTAGAGGCTCATCCACTAAGGTCCAGAGGCCCTAGTTTCAATCCTGTCTTCTAATGACTGGGGTTTGTCAGTGTTACATACACATGAAAGAAAATACCTGCAGTGGGGTAAATGTATCTTCATCTGATATAACTTATATTCAAATATTCTGTTTATGACACTTGAACAGTTTGGTTGCTGATTTATAAGAAGATCCCATGGGCTCTTTATGCAAAAGAAATCAGATGAAACATCTTGGTATATGAATATTTTGGCATATGCATGGTAACCAAGCTTGGTATTATCATGTCACTTACCACTTTTTTACATTGCAGAGTTTGTGGAAGCAAGATACAATGCTACCTGGATCTTATGTACTTCTGGATGCTGTAGGGAACATTTAGGTAGGAAGGTAGAAATAACAGCTTTCTAGTACAACCCCTTTGTTGTTAATAAACAATTCCTCTGCCCAGAGGGGACTTTTCCTTTTTCTGGCAAAGTTTTCATAGATTTTTAGATTCTAAGGCCAGAACGGACCATTGAGAACATCTAGTCCAGAGGTCTCAAACATGTGGCCCGTGGGCTGCATGCAGCCCACGAAGCCCTTCCCTGCGGCCCGCCAAGCTCCCTGGTGCCCCTCTCCCATAGCAGTTTCCAGGAGGGAGGGGCCAGAATCGGAGGCTTCTCTGCTGCCTGGCTGGGCCGCTGCTGATCCCCAGCTACTGGGCACTGCTGCTGCGGCTTCTGTGGATGAGCTGGGGAGGCGCTTCGCAGGAGCCCTCTGCAGCGGCGGCCAGGAGCGGTAAGCCTCCCACAAAGGGAGGCGGGAGGGTGGCAGGGAGCCTGGCTTACCACTCCTGGGTGCTGCTGCAGAGGGCTCCTGGGAAGCGCCACCCCAGCTCATTCGTTGAAGCCGCAGCAGTATCGACTGGAAGCCAGGGCTCAGCAGGCGGCCCAGCCACACAGCAGAGAAGCCTCCCCACCCCTGGGTGGGCGCCGCTGCCCTGTGAGCAGCCAGAGGTGAGCGCCGAGCCATGGCTCTCTGGCCAGCTGCAGCTGCCTGGGCTTGCTGCACTACCCCCTGCCCACCATGACCCACTACCAGTATCCCCTGCGGAGAGTGCCGGCCTCGGGCAAGGGGTGGTGGGGAGGAGAGTCCGGGAAGGCTGAAAGGAGATGGAGAGAGGACATGAGGGCACCAGAAGGGGCAGCTTAGGGGTGGGAGGGTATTGAAGCTGGAGAGGTGAGGTGAGATTTGGGGAACAGGGAGCAGGGTTTGGGGGAGATTTGGGGACAGGGCTCTGGGTTACAAGGATGAGTGGGGGGACATTTGAAGATGGAGAACAGGATTATGGGAGGTGAGTGGGGTAGATTTAGGGATGGGGTACAGGGAGCTGAGTTACAGGGGTGAGTGGGTGGAGATTTGGCGGTGGGGCACAGAGAGCTGGGTTATGGGGGTAAGTGGGGATGGGGAACAGGGTTATGAGGATCAGTTTGGGAGAGGAAGGCTTTATAAAATTATAATTGATATTAGGCTGAGATGGGCTGAAATTTCTGTCAGATTTATCAGCATATTACATTTGAAAAAAGCTTGAATCATCTGAGGCTGGTAATTTCTTGTTAAATTAGATTTGTTTGCTTGAGTTTCTAGCTCTGGACTTCCTATATTGCTCTTGCTTTGTTTGCCAAACAGCTGTTGGCAGTGCCTAGTGCTTTCCAGGAGGGAGCAGGGAACTGCGTGCTCAGAGGAGGAGGTGGGGCTGGGGCGGGACCTCATGGAAGGGGTGGAGTGGAGGCGGGGCTGGGGGCAGCAAGTGGGGACGTGTCAGTGATGCGGCCCTCGGGTCAGTGCCCCAGTCCTCATGCGGCCCTCGTGGTCATTTGAGTTTGAGACCCCTGATCTAGTCTGACCCCTTGCATAACACAGGCCAGAGAAATTCCCCACAATTCTTAGAGCAGAACTTTCAGAAGAAAACGTCCAATCTTGATTTTAAAAACTGTCAGTAATGGAGAACACATCACCACCCTTGGTCAGTTGTTCCCATGGTTAATTACGCACAATGTTAAACAAAAATGTATGCCTTATTTCCAGTCTGCATTTGTCTGGTTTCAACTTCTAGCCATGGGATCACGTTAAACCTTTGCCTGCTAGTTTGAAATGCCCATTATTAAATCTTAGTTCCTCACATAGGTACTCTGAAATAACTTTGGTCATTTCCAAGTGGTAAGAAGATCAGTGGAATGGGGGACTTTATCTCAGTGTAAAATAAATCTGGCTCTAATTTTTTTTAGCTCAAATAACTCAAATGTGGGTGATTTTTTAAATTATTGCATTGTCCCCAATGAGGGATGCATTCTTTGCTATGTTTGAAATATTTTATCATTTGTATTAAGATATTAACATTTTAAATGCTTGTCTAGACCATGGTGTTATAGGATTTTCATTATGGTTTCAAATACTCATTTTCAGACAGATGCAATGCGCAGCTGTTGACTCTGTCTGCTGATCTTTGGGGATCTGTATTCTTGTTCCATTTCCCCCACGCTGGGCAAAGGGCTGGGGGGAAGTTATGTTTTCCACACAAGAGAAATCCATTAACACAATCACACTGACTTTTGTTTTACTTTAAGTGAACAGTGAAAAAAAGAGACATAATGCACTCCCGTTGAGAGACTTCACTTTGTGTGGCATCTTTTATACCATGCTGCATTGTCAAACTGCTGCTGTCTTTGCTGACAGAAGGCTCCTTGGACGTGTGTAGATGGAGTGCAGAGAAAAAAAATACTAGTTATGTGGTGTATATACAGCCTTTTCTGTAGGTCCCATATTCACTTCAGATTTCCCATGCTCCGGGGTATGCTGCACCATAATGCACTGGCATAATTGAGATTCTGTTTTCTAATATATTGATTCAAAGAAACCCAGCCCCACTGCAGCAAACTTATCCAAGTGCCTTTGAAGCAGCCCATTCAGGCTATTTATTGGGGTTTGTATTATGGGTGCTGTGGGTGCAAAGAGCAAATTTCTCATTCCATCTGTGAAACTAAGATCTGGGTTTCTTCCATGACTGTAATGCTCCATGGCTGATGATGATGACTTCAATAGAAAAACTTGCTCTTCACACCAGACCTCTATATCTGTGTCTCCACATCCAGCCCCTGGGCTGCTGCTTGAGTTTAGGGAGGGAACACAGACTTCCTCCTCCAGTGGGAGGCAGCATGTATTCAGGACTATACACTGCCCCCACTGTTTGCAGCAAATACTCACCAATGTCAGCAGGAGCTCTGCACTTAGATCAAAGATAGATCAGAGTCAGTATGTAGCTGGTGAATGTTTAGTTATATATTGTTTGTTCAGTGCCTTCTCACTGCATTTGTCTCTCAGTGAAAAAAACTGATCCCCTTTTGACCAGCGCTATCTCTGCCCTTATTTTCACTGCCATCCCCGTCCTCCTTGCTTTTTCTCTCCCTCTTCCCTGTCTGAATGAGTTTCTTGTGTCCTTCTCTCTGCATTTCCTTCCTTGCAGCAACACCCAATTCCCAAACCTATGGGCTTCTCTACCCCGTTCCATTCCACCCAGTGATTAGATAGTCAACATTGGCACTAAGGTATCATCACTGGATTTTAAAGAAGCTCCTCTGGAGGTGGTGTTCACCCCTCTAAGTCATTCTTTTGGGTTGTCTGCACATTGGGGCAGACACCATTGCATCAGTTTCACATAGATCATGTCTGTCTTTTCTGCATTATTATTGATAATTCTCCCATTTCCATCTGCAGTGTGGTGGATCACAATCTTCACATGAGTCAACAGAACGATGCTGATGAGAAAAGAAGAAAATGCAATTTTAGGTTGCATTAACAAAGGCATAGCATTCAAGTCACAGGAGGTAATAGTACTTCTCTATTCAGCACTGGTTAGGCTTCAGCTGCAGTACTATGTCCAGTTTTGGTCACCAATGTATAGAAAGGATATAGAGAAACTGGAAAGGCTCCAGAAGCAAGTTACAAAGATGATCAAAGGGATGGAATGTGAACCATATGAGCTGATGGAGCAAGGTGTGTTTGGTTGGAGAAGAGAAGATTAAGGGAGGACATGATAGTGGTCTTCAAATACTTTAAAAACTTCCATAAAAAAGTTGGAGACGAGGAATCACGCAGAACAGCAGATCCACTGATACCAAGCACCAAATTGCACATGCCTTTCATTTTGCCTCCCCTCCCGCACCTTAAGGGAACCATCGGTTTTGAAACAGTCCTCCGTTCAAGCCCCAGTTCTGGCTATGGGGCACATGCTGCTAACACCGGGGAGGTTGGAGACAGTGCCAAAACCATATGAACTCTTCACCATTGGTGAATTGAGATCTCTATGCCTTCCTATGCTGCCTATGACTAGAGAGTTACGATCTACAACCAAGGGCTTATCTCAGTCAGTTCAGGCTTCTACCCATTCCCCTATGGCTTATACAGTTCCACCAGCTCCAATGGTACCACCACTGGAACTGAAGTCCAAGTTTTCATCATTGGACAAGTCGGATGAAGCTCAAGGTCTGCCCATCCCCTACTGCTGCTACAAGTACCCTAAAGGACCACCAGCTTCATGGCAGTACCCTCCTCTCCCAGAGCAGAGGAGCCACTGGTATCCCACTACATGGGCCCGCCATAGTATCCCCAGATCAATCCCGTTGACAGTACAGAGGGTCCCTTGCCTCGATATCCACCTTCAGAACCGTCCCATTCAGTAAGAGAGGGTTCACCCCATCCCTGCTTCAGGCACCATCTGAACCTTTTGGAGAATGAACTGCTCAGTCCAGTTCCAGTGGCACCAACTGAACAGGAATGATTCTCATCATCCTCTCTAGATGCTGCAGTAACCTCAACTTCTCCCTTGCCTCCCAATGACTTTTGTCAGTTCCAGGACCTCCTCCTTCCTTCCTTTAATTGAGTTCATATGTAT
Source organism: Dermatemys mawii (assembly GCA_007922305.1). Classification (NCBI taxonomy): domain Eukaryota; kingdom Metazoa; phylum Chordata; order Testudines; family Dermatemydidae; genus Dermatemys; species Dermatemys mawii. The sequence continues at coordinate 731,593 of ML677483.1, forward strand.
AGCTTCTTCTCACAGAAAACAAACTAACGCCACTCAATTGCCACCCATAGGTGCTCAAGTTTCCACAACTGGGCATGTGCAAAACCACCTAAGTCTTGACACAGCCCCCCAGCTAATGAGCTGCTCCACACCCTGGCTCATTCCTCAGCCTTGGTAGCATTTTCAAACTAGGTGATCCCCTGCCTATCTCCTTAGCAGAACCCGATCTAGTAAGTGTGCTCAGAGCACACCTAACCCACACGGAAGACAGCTGAGGATGAGCAGACTGGAGATTTTCATAGCTGGCTGGCTGTGCCCACATGTTCCCAAGAATATGCCATAGCCTAGTTGTTTGGACACTCACAGAGGATGTAGCAGACCTCATTTCAAATCCCCACTCTGGCTGAGTCAGTGCAGGGGTTTGCACCCACATCTCCCATCTCCTACATAAGTGTCCTACCCACCAGGCTGTTGAGTGTTCTGGTGTGGGTGTAACTCAGTCTGTTGAATCTGCTCCACTTTGTGGAAGTAATTTATTTCTTGGAGCAGAGACTTGAACATGAATTTTCTACATTCCAGGGAGGGCCCAAACCACTAGATTATTGAGTCACCCTCTTGATTCTTCTCTCTCTCCTTCTGACCCAATTTTTATGTAACTATTTACACAAGGTGGAGAATCTTCAACAGGAGAGACTGAGAGAGCTCCAACCCGGACTACTCAATAGCCAGATGGTTACAGCATTCCCTTATGAGTTGGGAGATATCAGAAGGGGAACAGAGGGCCAACTAGCCCTGAGCCATGATAGTTGCCAGCTTCTTAGATTTTATCATGAATCTCACAACATTTGGCATTTTTCTCAAATCCCCAGCTGCTGGAGTCCTCGGATTACAGGTGACTCTCAACATTCAGTAAATAAACAGTATCTCTCCTACTGGCTGTGGAGAGAAGCTAGAATATGTGACTCTAATGCAGCCTAAAGAATCAGAAACCAATTGGCAAAGAAAAAACCCCAAATTTATTATATTGTATGTCTCCTGATTTTTAAGACCATCATGATTTTGGAGGCCTGAATCATGATTTTTGAGCACTTAGGGTTGGCATACTGATACTATCCACTCTTCACTTCCTCCCTCCTTCTCCTTGACCCCTCTCTCCTCATTCATTGCTACTCTTCTCTTCTTTCTTCATCTGGGACGGGACTGAGAGGAGAACATGAATGGGCCGATATCTTGATCAGCTAACAAATTCTACCCTAATTCCCCTTACTGTACTATAGTTGTATAAATGGTCTCTGTGCAGGTAGCCAAGAACACTCCTGCCAGAGGACTGCAGAAAAGAAAATGGAGCTCTAGGTGCTAGGAAATCTGTAAAGCTGGGTGTGACATCCCTGTCCCATCCCCTACATATGTTCCATGTCGATCATGGCGATAGGCACTTCTGGCTGTATCCTGCCCCGTTTCCAATGTCGCTCTATCAGAGTAGAAGAGCCAGTTGCCTTGTGTGCTGTCCTGCCACTGGGGTACATGGGTGGTTTTGGGGACAGTGCTGGGCTTCCTAGAAAAAATGTGGGTCTGCTCCGTTCTTACACACATTCTCGTAATGTGCATTCACTTTTGGCACATCTTGGTTTCCCTGACCTGTTTTTTTCATCACCTCCTGCTGAGTTAGTGCCTGTCCCTGTGTTGCTGCTGCCATTAGCTGCCTTCTGGTTGTCCTGGTGAGATGGGTGTTTGCCCGGCTGTGAGCAGATGGACTTGGCAGTTGCCATTGCTGAGCTTCACTTTCTGCTGAGCCCTTTTCTTCACATGCTGATTTCCTCTTTGCAGGTGCCCCTCCGCCCTTGCAGCCGGTGATAAGGAACTGAACAGTTTCCACGTGGAATCTGCATCCCATCCCAATGGGCCAGCACTTAGACTAAGAATAGCAATCAAATCCTCTTCTGCACAGGACCAGTGAGCCTCCCAGCCCCCACTTCCCTCTGACCCTGACAGCAGCACTAACCAAGCTGCATTCTGCTTTAGGAATGCATGACTGGGCACTTTGTTCCCCATTCCTATCTAAATGGGATGGTAAAACAAAGCTAACTTCTGCTGTGGGAGGGAGGGAATTGGGACTCCCCCGAGTCTGCCCAGGCTCCAATTCAAGTTGTGCATAATGCTCCCTTCCCCCTGCACCCCATTTGTAGCACATGAGGGGTTCTCCAAACAAAACAAAGGAAGGGTCCTTTTCCTCTCTCTCTCTTGTGAGAGGGGAGCAGGGTAAAAGAAGAAGTGGCCTGTCTCTTAGGCAGCCTTTCTGAGCCCAGCCCTTTGGGGCTTAGCTTATCAGCTGTCCTACTGTCTTTAGGGTCTACCTCTGGCCTCTTCTCTTGGGGCACCCTGCTTTACAGCTGGTCCACGCAGTTTCAGAGGCAGTGAAGACTGTGACTGTCTCCTCTGGACTGATCAGTTTCTATGGTCAGCAGTCTCTGAGATGTAGCAGTTTTATTCCTGTTCAGGACCCCTTCCTGTGGCAGACCATCCCTTTTAAAGCTCCGCCAGAACAAGACTTAGGGATGAGACTCATTAGTGTTGAATGAGTCCAGATGAGCTCATTAAACTATTCTCCACCAGAGTGAGGGTGTCCCCCTTCTCATACCCCACCTCTCAAATTGGAAATGGAGTGCTGAGGTGGGTTGCCTCCATTCCTGATTCCTGTTTAAAGAAATTAGCATTAGTATGGTCCTTTCCTGCCTGGCGTTGCATTCTGAAACTATAGCTGTATCACAAGGTACCATAACATTATATTTGGGTTTGAATCTTTCATGGCGTGGATCTTGCACTGGGAAGTGTGATCTTTAATTAAGGAGAAGGGACTACTCAACAGGTAATACCTGAGGGAATCCACAGCCCATTTGATCACTAGTGCCTCCTTTTCAATAATTGATAGGCCTTTTCTCTGAGCTCAGATAGGATGGGATGTTCTTCCCTGCTGAAGTCTTGTGAGAGCATGGTACTGATTCCGACATCCAAGGCATCCATGAGCAGTATGGATTTGTGCCCAGCTTAGTTGTGCTTTCTGTTCACCAAATACTGCCTCACATTTCTCATACCACTGAATGGTCTTGGAGTTGTTGCCTTTTATGAGGTCTGTAAGCGGGGTTGTGACTGAGGTAAAACTGGAAATAAACCTCCTGTAATATCCTGGCAGGCCGAGAGAACACCTCACTTGTCTCTTTGGCTGGGGAACTGGGCACATGATTAGGGCCTTTATATAGTTAACCGCTGGTTTCCTAGGGCCGCCGCCTGTGCAGTACCCCAAATAGATTACTTCCACCAAGATTAGTCTACATTTTGTGGAACTGGCCATAAGACCTGAATCCTGGAGGGCCTTTAACACCACCTTTAAGTGCTGAAGGTAAGGCTGGAGAAACTGGGCAGGACAAACTTTATCAGGCACAAGGAAGGAGGCCCTGAAGTAAGAGTGAAGGAAATGCTGAGGAAGGCACTACCTCAGCAGGAGGTGATGAAAAAAACAGGTCAGGGAAACCAAGATGTGCCAAAAGTGAATGCACATTATGAGAATGTGTGTAAGAACGGAGCAGACCCACATTTTTCTAGGAAGCCCAGCCCTGTCCCCAAAACCACCCATGTACCCCAGTCCTGGACCACCCATGTCCTGCCACTGTTGTGAGGAAGTGGCCCAGGGAATTGTCCTGTTTAAAAAAGTCAGCTACCAATAGCTGCTACTATTAGGGTCCCTGTGCTGGAGCCCAGAATAGAGGATGGGCCCAGGCTCCCCCTTCCCCTGCACCTCCCCAGAGAGTGTGTAAGGGAAGATAGCTTCTTCCCATCTCCCTTGCTTATTTATGATGACAATGGCTCAGTAGGCTGTGACCCTTGACTCTAGAGTGAGAAGGGCTACTTGGAGGGTCACAGTGAGCCTCTGAGGCTAGCGTAATCTGCCTGGAAGCATGGGACCCACTGAGACAAGGTCAGAGCTTTGTCACAGTACCTAGTTGCATACCTGATGATCCCTAATATAAAGTGATGCCCTGATGAAATTTTCTAGGGGCCCAATCATGTCCATACCAATGCTCTCAAAGGGTGTCTCAATCCAGGGAAGGGGGACCGAGGGTGCCTTAGGAATCCCTGTGTTGCTGGTGCTGTGGGCAAGAGGAACAGTATTCTTTCATCTTCTGGTGCATTCCTGGCCAGTAGAATCAGGGTAATACCTGGGACAAAATTTTCTCTCTTCCCAGGTGACCAGTGCATGGGATGTCACGTGCAAACTGCACCACAGTTCAGCAGTAGCTATTATGGCACCAGCCTCTGGACCCTCACCATCACAGTTTGTTGATCCCTTTCAATTTGATACAGGTGTTCTTTCTTGAGCGCAAAGTGTGAATACTATTCACCCGCCCCTTCCTCCCGGGGCTCTGTTACCTCCCTATTTATGGAGATCAGTTGGTCATAAGCACAGCTCAGTGTAGGTCACTTCTCTGGTCTTGCATGAAATTCCTTCCTTGCAAGACAGTGTCCAGGTCCTGAATCCCTACTTCTTTTTTCCCTGTGGAGGTCGACCACTATGTTGCTTGGGACATACCCTCCTCAAAGTCTTTGGCTTCCCTGAGGCTTACCAACTCTGGGGAGCCATCTGCAATGATTGGCCCAAATTCTTATTCATTACACAGGGTTGTTTGTTAATGACTTGCCAGAAAAAAAGCCAGTCCTGACCAATGATTTTAGAGTAGGCCAATTTTTTGGCTAGGGCTACTGTTATCACTGTGGTGTATGTCTCCACTGTCAGCGATAAACGCTGGCTTGGATACATTTAGCCATCACCATGTTTTCTTAGATGTGACATCATCTCTCACAATGGAGGCCTGAACCATCGTCTAGCTACAGCCAGAATCCAAAAGTCCTTGAATCTTCTTCCCTTGGATCACTGGTACCATCAACTTAGGGGGAGTCTTTTTTCCTCGCCTGGGTTTTTGCAGTCCAGCCCTGGGCATATTCACATTCCATAAGAGGACACTCACATTTTATGTGTTCTGTCTGCCCACAGGAATAATAAGTTATTGGGCTGGCGCTTCTGGCATTTTTCCTTGAAAGGGGTGAGCTCAGTAGTGGAGGGGTGGCCGGACTCTGGTTTTAGAGTCCTACTCCAGTTGTTTGAGGTGCCTGGTGGTCCCAGTGCCAGTGTTATTTCCACATCTGACTCCCTTGTTCCCTGAGGCACTACTCCTTGTTTAAGGCAAGATCTGACCGCCTGGGAGGAGACTGCAGACCTAGTCTGACCCAGCCCAGTTTGATTATGTCAGTGGAGCAGCAGCAAAGGTCTTTTTGTCAATCAGGAGTCTACATTCATGGACAGGCTGGAACACTATTCCCACCAAATGACATTGCCATAAATGGAGTTACTGTCCCCACCATTATTCTGAAGGGCCCATGTACCCACTTTTGCCTTGGCTTATGAAACTGTACGCTTATTTAAGAGGCCTTGGTAAAAGGCAGCTTAATTACACTCTCAGCAGGTGTAGAATGGTTGCTGAATGATTGAAATCCCATCAGAGATATTTACGGGGTCATTTGGGTGCCAGTGTCATCTGTGCTGTCTGAATCACTGTGGCTTCATGTGCTCTTCACAATCTCTGTGAAATCAGAGGTGAGTCATTTCCCCCTATGACAGTGAGGGGCCGAATCGGTACACTCAGCCAGAGAGTGCATCTACCACTGCTGGAGATGGATGCACCCAGGAAACAGAAGTCAGGCATGCTTTGGGCTTCCACATTATGGACTTGCATGGCCCAATGAAAGGGAGGAATAGTACCTCTATGAATGTGATTGTTGGGGGTAGGGATGGGGTTCATTTTGGATGGGAGGGGTCAGTGTTTGGGGAAGGGTGGGGACTTGATTTCCATACAATGTACTTATGGAATGATGTGACTATTTATGAAATGGGGGTTGAGGACTGAGCAGTGATTCACAGTATGGAATGAGCTGTATGATGGGATGAATTGCACCCTCAGCAAGTTTGTGGATGACACTAAACTGAGGGAGGTGTAGATATGCTGGACGTTAGGGATAGGGTCCAGAGTGACCTAGACAAATTTAATGATTGAGTCAAAAGAAATCTGATGAGGTTCAACAAGGACAAGTGCAGAGTCCTGCACTTAGGATGGAAGAATCCCATGCACAGCTACAGGCTGGGGGCCAACTGGCTAAGCAGCAGTTCTGCAGAAAAGTACCTGGGAATTACAGTGGATGAGAAACTGGATATGAGTCAACAGTGTGACCTTGTTTCCAAGAATGATAATGGCATATTGAGCTGTATTAGTAAAAGCATTGCCAGCAAATCGCGGGGAGTGATTATTACCCTCTATTCTGCACTGGTGAGGCCACATCTGGAGTACTACATCCAGTATTGTGCCCTCCACTAGAGAAAGAATGTGGACAAATTGGAAAGAGTCCAGAAGACGGCAATGAAAAAGATTAGGGGGCTGGGGCACATAATTTATGAGGAGAAGCCGAGGGAACTCAGCTTATTTAGTCTCAGAAGAGATGAGTGAGGGGGGATTTGATAGCAGCCCTCAAGTACCTGAAGCAGTGCTCCAAAGAGGATGGAGCACGGCTGTTCTCAATGGTGTCAGATGACAGAACAAGGAGTAATGGTCTTAAGTTGCTGTGGGGGAGGTCTAGGTTGGCTATTAGGAAACACTATTTCACTAGGAGGGTGGTGAAGCATTGGAATGGGTTACCAAGGGAGGTGGTGGAATCTCCATCCCTAGAGGTTTTTAAAGTGTGGCTTGACAAAGGCCTGGCTGGGATGATGTAGTTGGGGTTGGTTCTGCTTTGAGCAGGAGGTTGGACTACATGACCTCCTGAGGTCTCATCCAATCCTAATCTTCTATGATTTTTTGACTGAAGTGTGGATTGATGTACCTAGCTGTAGAGAGGGACAGTGTTTGCCTGCTAATTCCTGATTGTCCCTGATCATATTTAGCTTTATTATTTTAAATACATTCTGTATGATGTGGTACAATGATAGCAATAAACTTTCCTGATGACATAAAAAGCTTTATTTATAAAAACCTGTTAGAAAAGTACAACATCCACCCATTGCCAGGCAGACCAGCTGCTGTTAGCACACCAACACACTGGTAACAACAGAACCTTACACAAAAAACAAAACAATCAAAGAAAAAGTGTATGAACAAGTGCAAACAGTGAAACCATGTACAAGACAGAGACCCCATACTGTTCACCATTTGTCAGGGTTCCCTCCCCAGTCTGAACTCTGGGGTATATTATATTCCACCAGTTTAAGTTAAAAACTTCCCCAAGGCACAACTTCCTTTCTTTGTCCTTAGATGGTATTACTGCCACCACCAAGTGATTTGAACAAACATTCAGGGAGGGGCCACTTGGAGCCCTATTCCCCAGAATATCCCCCCAAGGCCTTTCACCCCTTTCCTGGGAAGGCTTCAGAATAATATACCAACCAATAGGTTAACAAAGTGAGTACAGATCAAACCCTCTGTTTTTTTAGGACACTAAAAAAAAATCAGGCTCTTAAAAGAAGAACTTTATTATAAAGAAAAAAGTAAAAGGATCACACCTGCAAAATGAGGAAGGAAGGTAATAAAAGATTTAAAACACAGAGGACTCCCCTCTGAACTTAACTTCACAGTTACAAAAAACAGGAATAAAACTCCCTCTTAGCATAGGGGAAATTCACAAGCTAAAACAAAAGATAATCTAACACATTTCCTTGCTTTATTTACAATTTTTTAAATCTTTGATGCTCATTTCTTCTACTTTTTTAGGAGATGTTCTTTTCCTGCCCTGGTCTCTCTCTTTCTCTCTGTGTGAGAGGGAAAAAACAAAGAGAGCACAAACAACCAACCCCCTACCCTGCAGATTTGAAAGTATCTTCTTTTTCCATTGGTCCTTCTGGTCAGGTGCCAACTAGGTTAATTGAACTGATTAACCCCTTACAGGTAAGGGGATTCTGTACCTCTGGCCAGGAGGGTTTACTGCATACATAAGGGTTGCTACCGTTCCCTTTATATTTATGACACCATTCCTTTCCCTATTTGCTGCAGATGTGGCACTGGAGGTGGAGGCATCCACAAGGGAGGGAGTCAAGACTGTGGACTGCATGGGGCTAAGTTGCCCTGTCCAGCTGCTCATGGGGCATGATTGCATGGGCCACCCAGCCATGGAGTTTTCCAAGATGTTTGTGAACTGCATGCTAGCGTACCGCACAGGAGACAAAGACCAGGATGTGGGTGATGCAGCAGGAGCCAGTTTTCTTGGAGCCATTATTGATACCAGTCACTCAAACAGGTATTTCTGCTGAGCTCTGTCCTTTCCTTCTCAGCTGCCATTCCTGTTCCAGGAACCGTGAAGCAGTGCCAGCTTCCATGTTGAAACTCTGTCCTCAAGCTGTGAAGCCTTTCCTTTGCTAAATGCCAAAATGACTCATTATTTGTAGTGAGCTAACACCAGTTTAAAGGGCAGAGGTGTCGTCTGTGCTGCAAGAACACAGAGGATTTTCCCATAAGCCAGGATAGTCACAATTGCTAACGCATAAGAGCATTGTAAAAGGACCATGGCCATCTCCCAGTAGATCTTACAGGGTCACTGGCAAGGTGTAACAATAAATCCGTACAGAAATGCAAAGCAGGTTAGAGCAATTAAAGATTCTGACAGCTCTTTGGCATCACCTATGGTCTCGGTCCCTAAGAAAGTTAATACTGCAAGATTTGTGTTGACTATAGAAAGCACAACTCTGTCACAGTACCAGATGTATTTCCCAGGCCTACAACTGATGATATGCTGGACATTTTAAGCAAAACTAAGTATCTAAGTTCTTTTGATTTAACTCAAGGCTATTGGCAGGTCTCTTTGGATGAGGATGCAAAGAAAAAATTTGCTTTCTAGGGATGTCGCTTACAGGGGGTAGGGGAACTCCTCCCTCCCAAATTTTGTACTGGAGATCTGCTCACAGCACATGCGTTAGGTCAGGAGCTCTTAACTGCAACACAGCTTGCGTGCAGAATGTAATGAGTTCTGTGCTGCTTACAGCTTTTGCCCTTGGGGAAAGGAGTCCATTTATTAACAGAGGCAGGGTGATGATTATAACAAAAGATTTGTTATTAAATTAAATTAAGGATCATTAGATGATCCTGAAAGCATTGCCAGGCACTCCAGTTAAAAGATAGGAAATAAAGGGTTGGAATAAATGGTCAATTTTCTGAATGGAGAGAGGTAAATAGTGGTGTTCCCCTGGGGTCTGAACCAGGGCCAGTGCTGTTCAACATATTCAAAAATGATCTGGACAAAGGGGTAAACAGTGAAGTGGCAAAATTTGCAGATGATACAAAATTGCTAAAGATAATTAAGTCCAAAGCTGACTGTGAAGAGCTACAAAAGGATCTCACAAAACTGGGTGATTGGGCAACAAAATGGCACATGAAATTCAATGGTAAATGCAAAGTAATGCACGTTGGAAATACAATCCCAACTATATGTGCAAAATGATGGGGTCTAAATTACCTGTTACCCATCAAGAAAGAGATTTTGGAGTCATTGTGGAGAGTTCTCTGAAAATATCCACTCAGTGTGTCAAAAAAGTTAACAGAATTTTGGTAATCATTAGGAAAGGGATAGATAATAAGACAGGAAATATCATATTGCCTCTATATAAAACCATGGTATGCCCACACCTTGAATACTATGTGCAGATACCCCATCTCAAAAAAGATATATTGGATTTGGAAAAGGTACAGAGAAGGGGAACAGAAATGATTAGGGGTATGGAACAGCTTCCCTATGAGGAGATATTAAAAAGACTAGGACTTTTCACCTTGGAAAAGAGATGACTAAGGGGGGATATGATAGAGCTCTATAAAACCATGTATGATGTGGAAAAATTGAATAAGGAAATATTATTTACTCCTTCACATAATACAAGAACTTGGAGTCACCTGATTAAATTAATAGGCAGTAGGTTCAATACAAACAAAAGGAAGTATTTCTTCACACAATGCACAATCAATCTGTGGAACTCCTTGCCAGAGGATGTTGTGAAGATCAAAAGTGTAACTGAGTTCAAGAAAGAATGAGATAAGCTCATGGAGTATAGGTCAATCAATGGCTATTAGCCAAGATGGCTAGGGACAAAACCCCAATCTCTGGGTACTCCTAAACCTCTGATTGCCACAAGCTGTGAATGAGCAAAAGGGAATGGATTACTTGATGATTACCTGTTCTGTTCATTCCCTCTGAAGCACCTGGTATTGGCCACTGATGGAAGATAGGATACTGGGCTAGATGGACCATTGGTCTTATCCAGTATTGCCATTCTGATGTTCTTATATATAACCCAGGTGTATCTGCCCCCTTCTATAACCAACTAGATCACACTCCCCTCCCAGAGCTGAGGTAGAACACAAGAGTCCTGATAAAGTCTCTCCACAGAGTTAGAAACAAAGTAAGAATATACATTAAAATTTTAAACCTAACCAGGGTCCTTTAAGGGACTTGACAGAAGATGTCAGAACATGTTAGTGTTAGAGCTGAGTGGGTCTACTATTTATTTAATTTTCTTTCTTTTATATCAGAAATATTAGCTAATTGCTACTTTATCTGCCAAAAAACTACAGTTTTCAGGTGTCCAAGAAGCCCCTGGAATTAAGTGAAATTGGGAAGACCAAATCACACTTAGAGTTGCAGCTAGCAGGAGATGTTAAGTGTAATAAGAAGGGTTTCTTCAGGTATGTTAGCGACAAGAAGAGAGTCAAGGAAAGTGTAGGCCCCTTGCTGCATGAGGGAGGCAACCTAGTGACAGATGATGTGGAGAAAGCAAATGTACTCAATGCTTTTTTTGCCTCTGTCTTCACAGACAAGGTCAGATCCCAGACTACTGCACTGCACAGCATGGTATGGGGAGGAAGTGACCAGCCCTCTGTGGAAAAAGAAGTGGTTCAGGACTATTTAGAAAATCTGGATGAGCACAAGTCCATGGGGCCGATTACAATGGGAGGAGGGATAGCTTAGCAGTTTGAGCATGGGCCTGATAAACCCAGGGTTGTGAACTCAGTCCTTAAGGGGCCCATTTAGGAATATAGGAGGTAAAAATCTGTTGGATGATTTAATTGTCGAATGGTCCTGATTTCAGCAGTTGGTTGAATTAGATGATCTCCTGAGGTCCCTTCCAACCCTGATATTCTGTGATCCAAAGGTGCTAAAGGAGTTGGCCAATGTGATTGCAGAGCCATTGGCCCTTATCTTTGAAAACTCAAGGCGTTCAGGAGAGGTTCTGGATTACTAGAAAAAAGTTAATGTAATGCCCATCTTTGAAGAAAGAAGATCTGGGGAACTACAGCCCAGTCAGTCTCACCTCAGTCCCTGGAAAAATCATGGAGCAGGTCCTCAAGAAATCAATTCTGAAGCACTTAAGGGAGAGGAAAGTGATCAGGAACAGTCAGCATAGATTAACCAAGGGCAAGTAATGCCTGACTAACCTAATTGCCTCTATAAGGAGATAACTGGCTCTGTAGATGAGGGAAAAGCAGTGGATGTGTTATTCCTTGACGTTAGCAAAGCTTTTGATACAGTCTCCCACAGTATTCTTGCCAGCAAGTTAAAAGAGTATGGGCTGGATGAATGGACTATACAGTGGATAGAACGCTGGCTAGATTGTAAGGCTCAACGGATAGTGATCAATGACTTCATGTCTAGTCGGCAGCCAGTATCAAGAGGAGTGCCCCAAGAGTTGTTCCTGGGGCTGGTTTTGTTCAGCATCTTCATTAATGATCTGGAGGATGGCATGGACTGCACTCTCAGCAAGTTTTCAGATTAAACTAAACTGGGAGGAGTGGTAGATACGGTGGAAGGTAGGGATAGGACACAGAGGGACTTAGACAAATTAGAGAATTGGGCCAAAAGAAATCTGATGAGGTTCAACAAGGACAAGTGCAGAGTCCTGCACTTAGGACGGAAGAATCCCTGCAGAAAAGGACATAGGCGTTAGAGTGGACGAGAAGCTGAACATGAGTAAACAGTGTGCCCTTTATGCCAAGAAGGTTACTGGCATTTTGGGCTATATAAGTAGGGGCATTGCTAGCAGATCGAGGGATGTGATCGTTCACCTCTATTCGACACCGGTGAGGCCTCATCTGGAGTACTGTGTTCAGTTTTGGGCCTCACACTACAAGAAGGAGGTGGAAAAATTGGAAAGAGCCCAGAGGAGGGCAACAAAAATGATTAGGGGGCTGGAACACATGACTTATGAGAAGAGGCTGAGAGAACTGTGATTGTTTAGTCTACAGAAGAAAAGAATCAGGGGGGATTTGATAGCTGCTTTGAACTACCTGAAAGGGGGTTCCAAAGAGGATGGATCTAGACTATTCTCAGTGGTACCAGATGACAGAACAAGGAGTAATGGTCTCAAGTTGCAGTGAGGGAGGATTAGGTTGGATATTAGGAAAAACAATTTCATTAGGAGGGTGGTGAAGCACTGGAAAGGGTTACCTGGGGACGTGGTGGAATCTCCTTTGTTATAACCATAAAAGTAGCCTTAAAAATCCTCCTTACCTGTAAGGAGTTAAGAAGCTAAAATAATCTGGTTGGCACATGACCAAAAGGACCAATGGGGACAAAAAATACTTTCAAATCTGCGGGAGGAAAGGCTTTGTTCCCTGTGCATTTCTTTGTTGTTGTTCGCTCTGGGATTTCAGAGGAATCAAACAGCCATTTCTTCCCTTCACCTAATTCTGCATCAGTCTCTAATTATCACAAAAACAGTAAGTTATAGCGAAGCAAGGTGTGTTAGCTTATGTTTGATTCTCACTTGTGAATTTCTCTTGCTAGAGGGGCATATCCCTGTGTTTTCTCTGTACTTTGAAACTAAGCTGGAGGATTTAGTGTGTTTTCGAATCTTTTTGTGACTATAAAAAGTACTACCTTATTGCCCTTATACAAAGAATATCTTATTGCCCTTATACAAATCCATGGTGCACCCACATCTTGAGTACTGTGTACAAATGTGGTCTCCTCATCTCAAAAAGGATATACTGGCATTAGAAAAGATTCAGAGAAGGGCAACTAAAATGATTAAGGGTTTGGAACAGGTCCCATATGAGGAGAGATTAAAGAGGCTAGGACTTTTTAGCTTGGAAAAGAGGAGACTAAGGGGGGATATGATAGAGGTATATAAAATTATGAGTGGTGTGGAGAAAGTGAATAAGGAAAAGTTATACTTGTTCCCATAATAGAAGAACTAGGGGCCACCCAATGAAATTAGTGGGCAGCAGGTTTAAAACAAATAAAAGGAAGTTCTTCTTCACACAGCGCACAGTCAACTTGTGGAACTCCTTGTCTGAGGAGACTGTGAAGGCTAGGACTATAACAGGGTTTAAAAGAGAACTGGATAAATTCATGGAGGTGAAGTCCATTAATGGCTATTAGCCAGGCTGGGTAAGGAAGGGTGTCCCTAGCCTCTGTTTGTCAGAGGGGGGTGATGGATGGCAGGAGAGAGGTCACTTGATTATTACCTGTTAGGTTCACTCACTCTGGGGCACCTGGCATTGGCCACCATTGGTAGACAGGATACTGGGCTAGACGGACCTTTGGTCTGACCCAGTGAGGCCTTTCTTATGTTGTTATGTACCATCCTAATTTTAGAAAGGTAACTTTTAAGGATCTGGCTGAGTTTCCATTGTTTTAAAGATCCAGGGCTTTTAAATCAGGCTCACCTGTAAGAATTGGTGAGGGGTTTACCTCAAGCCTTTCCCAGGAAGTGGGTGTAGGTTTGAGGGGATATTTTGGGAAAATATGGGACTCCAAGTGGCCCTTCCCTAGTTCTTTGTTTTACACTTGGTGGTGGCAGCCTATCATCCAAGTTCAGAGTGGAGGGGAAACATTGACATCCTTCCTTAGAGGTTTTTAAGGTCAGGCTTGACAAAGCCCTGGCTGGGATGATTTAGTTGGGGTTGGTCCTGCTTTGACCAGGGGGTTGGACTAGATGACCTCCCGAGGTCCCATCCAACCCTGATATTCTATGATCACCCCATTGTCCTCCAGGTATTTGCAAACTGAATGTTTTTAAATTGCTTTACTAGCTTCCCAGGTGTTGAAGTCACCTGACTGGTATATAGTTCCCCGGCTCCTCTTTTTTCCGCTTTTTAAAGATGGGCACTACATTAGCCGTCCAGGAGTTTGCAAATATTATTGCCAGTGGCGCCAAAATTCCTTGAGCTAATTCCTTCAGCATTCTGGGGTGAGTCGCATCAGGCCCTTCTGACTTGAATTCATTTAAATTAGATGATCTCTGACGTGTTCTTTACTTATTCTGATCTGCATTCCTTCCCCTTTATTGTCTATGATAACTTTGCTAGTTGTCCGGTCACATGTTATTTTTTGTGTGAAGACTCAGGCAAAGTATTCATTGAGCAGCTCTGCCTTCTTATCATCTCCCATTACCAGCTCATCTTCTCCACTGAGCAGCAGGCCCACAGCATCCCTGATCTTTCTTTTTTGTCTGACATACGTTAAAACCCCTTCTTGTTGTCTCTAACATATCTTGCCAGTTGTAGCTTATTCCTTGCCTTAGCTCTCTTGACTTTGTCCCTGAACACTCATGCTATTCCCAGTATACATCCTTACTGACATGCCCCTCCTTCCATTACCTGTATGTATCCCTCTTGATATTTAGATATCTAAACAGCTCCTTGTGAAGCCACATTGATCTCCTGTGGCTCTTTTTATTGTTTTTCTGCACTGGAATAGTTTGGTGTTGATCCTCTAGTATTACATCTTTTGTGAACTGCCAGCCCCTTTCAACTCCTCCTAACCATTTAGCCAGAAACTTACTAGCTGTGGCATGACTTCTCTCCCATCTGAGTCTGCTGCAGACTCAGTGACATCTGTTCCTCAGAGGGGATATCAAACAACAATGCAAAATATGGGTCCATGATGTGCTGCTGCTGTTTGTACAGCAGAGCCTCCTCTGGAACCATTTTCAGCAACAGAAACAATTCACTGGCCTCACTTCGTGCTGGCTCCCATCAGTCCCCATGCTGGATTCTGGGGTCACCATGACTGCACCACTGACTGCATAGTGCCTAGAACCCAGTCAAACACCTCATAATACAGGCACAATGTTAGGAAGTTGTCCCAGGTGCAGTTCTTGTTCCTAGTTTTCCAGTACTCAGACTTACAATCCACTCAATCCACTGGTCCCCAGTCCAGTAAAGTTGCTGGCTTCTTTGCTATTTGCTGGTATGTGTGACCATTCCTGGTATTCTTACTGAAGTCCATTGTTTTGCTGTTCTCACAGCAGAGATTTACCAAAATCTGGCTGTGCTCCACTGCCCAAGAAACAATACGCTTTGCCAAAGAGTTCTTCTGTTCTGCCTTCATTGCAAACACAGATGGCTGCCTGGTGGTTTGTTTGCATGTTTGTCTGATGATGTGACAGAGTCCTGTGGCACCTTAAAGACTAACTAAAGTATTAGAGCATAAGCGTTCGTGGGCTAATACCTACATCATTGGATGTATGCAGTGGAAGTATCCAGGGGCAAGAACCAGGTTAAAGATAACAGGGTGGGTCCAATGAGGCTGAACCAGCTGTATCTCTAATCAGGGAGGGTGTGGTATTCCTCTAGCAGCTGAACTGGAGGTGTGAAAAGCGAGAGAAGAGAAACTGCTCTTGTAGGTAGCTAGCCATTCAAAATCTCTATTCAGTCCCAAACTGATTGTGTCAAATTTGCAAATGAATTGCAACTCTGCAGTTTCTCTT
>ML677483.1:752361-770205 GCA_007922305.1 Dermatemys mawii
AAGAGAAACTGCAGAGTTGCAATTCATTTGCAAATTTGACACAATCATTTTGGGACTGAACAGAGATTTTGAATGGCTAGAAAACTACAAGGGCAGTTTCTCTTCTCTCGCTGTTCACACCTCCAGTTCAGCTGCTAGAGGAATACCTCACCCTCCCTGATTAGAGATACAGCTATTTCAGCCTCATTGGACCCACCCTGTTATCTTTAACCTGGTTTTTGCCTACCTATTTATACCTGCCCCTGGATACTTCCACTGCATGCATCCGACAAAGTGGGTATTAGCCCACGAAAGCTTATGCTCTAATACTTTAGTTAGTCTTTAAGGTGCCACAGGACTCTTTGTCACTTCTGCAATTCCAGACTAACATGGCTACCCCTCTGATTCTTGTCTGATGATGGTCTTCTGACCACTGAACTACTGCAGTACATCATAGGAGGTCACTTCCATTTCTCTGCAGTTGTTTGGATATTCTTAGGATCAAAAGGACAAAGGAAGTTGGCCCATGAGATTGTGGGATCCTTTTGTGGGACTCCTAAGACCCAAGTCGGGGAGGCGGTGTGTACACTGCAAAGCAATTGGGTTGAACACTGGGTCCTGGGCTTAACTTGACTCTCCATCCTAGATCTGAGCCCAAATCTGAGAGATTTGTTTGTAGACCAAAGTCGAAGGAGGGTTTGATCTCAAGTCTGAGCCAGGGCTTCCATTGCAGTGTAGACATACCCTTAGAATCCTATCGCTGAGTGAGAAAAAACAAACAAGGACCTCTCAATTCCCCACAACTTAGGGCATGGTTACACTTACAAGATTATAGCGCTATTGGTTATAGCGGTCCCCTTGTACAGTAATATGAATAGCGCTATTGTATGTCCACACTGAGATGCTCCAGCATTATAGCATGGCCACATTTGCGGCACTTAATGCGGCATTAAGAGCAGCGCATTAGGGCATGTATCCCACAGTACACCTCTTCCCAATCTGGCGCAATGCCTTGTGGTGGGGGGGCGTCACTTGCGGGGCATTCTGTATCCTGTTTCAACTACCCATGATGCTTTTTGGCATATCCCAGCAATCCCTGTGTTTCCTTCCACCTCCGGCGCCATCTTTCAACGGTTTCAGCAAGGCGCCTTCCATTGTCGTGTGCCGCAATGAATCCACAACTGCTGAGGAACATGCTGACGACTGTCGCCAGCACATCTCTGTGTGCAGTGGAGTTAATCCTTGACATGCAGGATGACAGTGATGAGTCTGAACACGAGATCGAAGTGGTGAATACGTTTGACACGAAGCTTCTTGTCTCATTAACGGACATGCTCACAGCCGTTGAACGCCGCTTCTGGGCACGGGAAACGAGCACTGAGTGGTGGGATCGCATCGTCATGCAAGTCTGGGACGACGAGCAGTCGCTGCAAAACTTTCGAATGAGAAAAGCCACTTTCATGGGACTGTGTGCTCAATTCGCCCCCGCCCTGCAGCACAAGGACAGCAGATTGAGAGCTGCCCTCCCGGTGGAGAAGCGGGTGGCTATCGCGATTTGAAGGCTGGCTACACCAGACAGCTACCAATCGGTGGCCAACCAGTTTGGGGTTGGAAAGTCGACCGTTGGAGTTGTGCTGATGCAAGTGTGCAGAGCGATTAATCGCATTCTGCTACAAAAAAATCGTGACTCTGGGTAACGTGCATGACATTGTTGCTGGCTTTGAAGAAATGGGTTTCCCTAACTGTGGAGGGGCGATAGATGGGACCTATATACCTATTCTGGCGCCCGCCCACCTAGCAGACGAGTACGTTAACCGAAAGGGGTACTTCTCCATGGTTCTCCAGACGCTTGTGGATCACCGTGGGCGTTTTACTGACATTAACGCTGGCTGGTCTGGAAAGGTGCATGATGCACGCATCTTCTGCAACACCGGGATGTTCATGAAGCTGCAAGCCGGGACTTTTTTCCCAGACCAGATAATCCCCGTGGGGGAAGTGGAAATGCCCATAGTGATTCTTGGCGACCCCGCTTACCCTTTAATGCCCTGGCTCATGAAACCCTACACAGGGAGCCTGGACAGCAGTCAGGAAAGGTTCACTATAGGCTTAGCCGATGTCGAATGACTGTGGAGTGTGCTTTTGGGCGTCTCAAGGCACGCTGGCGCTGTCTTTATGGGAGGCTAGACTTGGCCGAGGGTAGTATCTCCGCGGTTATTTCCGCATGCTGTGCCCAACATAATCTTTGTAAGCGGAAGGGCAAAGGCTTCATTCAGGCATGGTCCTCGGAGGTTCAACGCCTGGAGGCCACATATGCCCAGCCAGAGAGCAGGGTTCTTCGAGGGGACCAGCGCGAGGCTGTTAGGATCAGGGAAGCCTTGAGGGAGCATTTTGAGGCTGAAAGCCAGTTCTAAAGTGAGGTGCAGACGGAGGGAGGGAGGGAGGGAGCATTCTTTTATTAGGAACAGGCATTTGCTTTTCTGTAGCCTGTAATAACGTATGTACACTTAATAAAGAAACCCATTTATTAAGAAGACAATTCATTTATTGAACAGGTACTTCGATTGCTGAAAGAAAATATTGTGATGCGTGTGAGGGGGAAGCCGGGGGAGGTGCAATGAGGGTGGCATGGGGTCAGTCAGAGATTGGAATATGTCCTGGTCTCTGAGTCTCCAGTGCCCTCACAGTGGCCATGTCCCCCGAACCCCATTTGCGGAGGGCAGTAAGGCATGTTATTAGGGGTTGACTGCAGTGGATAATGGTCCGGGGTTTGGAGGTTGTTCGGTGAAGACAGAGGAGTTGGAGGCAGCTGTGGATGGTGATAACCATATAGCTGATGATAGTGGCCTGGAGGGTACTGAGGCACAGAAGGGGAAGGGATTTGGGGCAAATGATAATTGGGGTGGAGAGCGCGGTGCTTCTCCTCCTGAAGGGTGACAATCTGCTCCATAGTCTCCAATTGAACCTGCAGTACTGAGAACAGCTTATCGGTGCTTTTCCGGCGGTGAATCACATTCTCCTTCCGCGCCTTCTCCCTCAACTTGCTCTCATTCTCTCTCCACCTCTGTGCAACTCGATTCTCCGTTACAGCCTGTTGCATTACTTGCGGTACAAGATCCTCTTTGCTCCTTCGTGGCCGCTTCCTCAGTCGCCTCAGCCTCTCAGCTGTTGATAAGAGCGATGGCACAGAGCTCAAGGACCACCCTTCTAAAATAAAAAGATACATTTAACAGTGGTTGCCTTGTAAAGAGCAGACATGGCTATGATTCCCCCGCATTCCCCGTTTGCCTGTCCCACAGAGAGCACAGATACAGCAACGGAGCCCCTGCCATGGTGAATGCACTCCAGAGGCAAGGGAAATGATTTTTTCCCTGCCCCAGAAAAGCTGTGCCGGGGGAGGGGGTGGGGAGTGCCGGTAAGTTGCGGGAGCCCCACTCTGAGCAGCAGGCAGGGGGAAGGATTTCTTCCCTGCCCTGAAAAGCTGTGGCAGGGGGCGGGGGGGTGGGATGCCGGGAAGTGGCAGGAGCCCTACTCTGAACACTGTTCCAACATTCTCCGTAGGTGTTTGTCCTGGAAGATATCTCGTTGCTTCCAGTCACTGAGGAACAAAGGGAAGGGATTTTAATGAGATGTGGCTTCCGCCCAGGGCCATATGCAGCTTGCCTATGTGCAGCAATGCTCCCCCCACCCATTGTAGCACAGTGGTGGGGACTAGTGACTGTGACCGGGACGGGGGCCACGCTGGCTCTCCCGGGAAACCTGCGCAGGCGAATTGCAAGGGCTCTTATTGAGACCTTTGAAGAGATTACTGATGATGACTACCGCGAGGTGATAGACTACATCAGTGCTCTATTCCACATGTAGGCAAGCATGCAATCATCCCTTTCCACCCCAAGCTGCCTGCCTTCCCCATAGAAAAGCAGCTTTACCTCCGCAATCCGCTGCTGAGCTGGCCCCTGCAACCGCCGGACACTGTGGCTGGCCGCCCTCCTCCTGGCTTTAGAGAAGAGCTCCTGGCTGCATGCCCCCCTGCTCTCCTCCTGGCTTGAGAAGAGCTCCAGGTGGAATGCCCCCTGCATCCCTTTCCACCCCAAGCTGCCAGCCTTCCCCATAGAAAAGCAGCTTTACCTCTGCAATCCACTGCTGAGCTGGCCCCTGCAACCGCCGGACGCTGTGGCTGGCTGCCCTCCTGGGTTGAGAAGAGCTCCTGGCTGCATGCGTCCAGGGACTCCTCCGTGCCCTGGGTCGCTGCCGCCTCATCCTCATTCTCCTCCTCTTCTTCATCCTCCTGCTCTTCGTCCTCCTCCTCGCCCCCCCACTTCACTGGTGGGCTGGGAAGTGTCCATGGTGGTTGATGGAGTGACCGTAGGATCACCACCAAGTATCGCGTGCAGCTCCTTATAAAATCTGCAAGTCACCGGGGCTGCCCTGGAGCGGCCGTTTGCCTCGCGGGCTTTGCGATACGCATTTCTAAGCTCCGTTACCTTAACACGGCACTGCAGAGTGTCCCGCTCATGGCCTCTTTCCGCCAACGCCCGTGATATCTGCCCATAGGTATCAAAATTCCTGCGGCTAGACCGCAGCTGAGACTGAACAGCCTCTTCCCCCCAACAGCTGATGAGGTCCAGCACCTCGCTATTGCTCCATGCTGGGGATCAGCTATTGCGAGGAGGCATGGCACATGGAGTCATGATGATCAATCAGAATGATTGCCTGCAACGATTCCCTGAGACCACGCCACGCAATCAATCAGATCAATGAGAATGATCACCTGCAAGGATTCCCTGAGAGCACGCCACGCTTGGCTGGAGCAAACAGGAGGGGGATTTTCAAATTTCCCTGGAACTTTAAAGGGCGGGTCTGACATGTGGTCACCTGAGGACAGGACAAAAGAGTTTGCAAGTGATGACCAGAGTGGCTCGAAAGGGAATTATGGTATGGGCTGGAGGCCAATTAATGCGCAGTGGGTGTCCACATTCTTGCTGTAGCGCTACAGCAGCTGCGCTACAGCCCTTATTCCCCATGCGGTGGTGGGTTAACAATAGCGCTATAACTCAACAGTTATAGCACTCTACGTGCCTTGCCAGTGTGGACAGGGAGGAGGTTATAGCGCTCGTGGGGGCTTTATAGCGCTATAAAGTGCCAGTGTAACCAAGCCCTTACTTGCTAAGGTGAGAAATCCAATGCTAGGAGTTACAGAACCCCTGTGAACCCTGCTGGGAGAGGGATGTTCATGAGCAGAGCTGATACACTGCCTCTTTCCCAAAGTAGCATCTGCTTCCTGGGATTTTAACCCCCTCATTGCCATGTGCACGTGAGCCTTTTTTAGTCCATAATCTCCCTGTGCTTGCCTGAGAGCTCAAGGACTACGCGTTGGCTACTCAGCAGAGTGAAGGGGAGGAACTATGCAGAACTATTGGTTTTCCCAAAGCCACACTGTCTTGATACTAGCTCTGAGAATAATGTGCTTACAAGGGACAGAAAGATGGAACATCACCAGATGTCTCCAAATTTCTTTTCCCAGTCTCTGACTCTGCTCTGTGCCTTTTGCCTATCTCCTACTTTTGGACCTACCTATTCTTCTGCCATGTGCCCATATAATACACTCTATAGATTCCAAGGCCATAAAGGACCATTGAATTATTGGGTCTGACCTCCTGTATAGTACAGGCCAGAGAACTCAATGATTCCTGCTTCCAGCCCAATAATATGTGGTTGAGCTACAATAAATCTATTAGAAAGAGGTGTCCCTTGGTTTAAAGACTGCAAGTAATGAAGAATCCTCCACATACCTAGCTAATCTCTTCTAGTGGTTAATTACCCTCACTGTTAAACATGTGCACCTTATTTCTAGCCTGAATTTGTCTAGCTTCAACTTCTAGTCACTGGATTTTCTTAAGCCTTTGTGTGCTAGATTAAAGAGACCTCTAGTATCAGCTGTCTCCAAACTAATACTAAATTACTTCTCATCAATAAATGATCATTGTAAATCTCTCATATTTTCCAGATCTTGAATCATACCTGTAACTCTTCTCTGAATGCTTTCCAGTTTTTCAACATCTGTTTTGAAGTGTAGACACCAGAACTGGACACAGTGTGCAGTATGGTTCCATCAATGTCATATCCAGAGTTCCCTATTCCTGTTCATATTCCCATTTATTCCTCCAAGGATCATGTTCTTTTTGCCACAGCATCAACTGGGTGCTTATGTTCAGTCACTTTCCACCATGCCCCCTAAGTCTCAGTCTCTGCCCCCCATCCTGCAAGTGTGGTCTACGTTCTCTGTTCCTAGATGTATGATCTTGCTTTTGAGTGTATTAAAACACAAGTACCAGTTTGTATAATCACTCTGGAACAGCAAAGTGTCCCATGCTGTGTAGACATGCCCAGAGAGACTGCGGGACTTGCACAGGACAGACAGTAAGTCTGTGCTGGAGCAGGGAATTGAACTACGGTTGCTAATCCTTCAGGATTGTCCTGGAGTCTCCAGGAATGAAAGATGAATTTTAATTAAAGATTATGTCATATGATGAAACTTCCAGGAATATGCCCAACCAAAACTGGAAACACTAAATGGAACACGTTTCCAGAGCCCTAATTGATGGCCCCAGCCCATGGGACTCACCTTCCTGCACTTTCCCCAATTTCCTTTTCTGAAATCTCATTTATCATTATGAGCAAAATATTACCTGCCTCAGTTACAAAGAGAGCAACAGCCTGGAGATCCCTCCCACGCACATCCTACGCAGAGTGCTCTCTGTCTTCAGCCCCCTCCCACCTACCCCTACACAGAGCACTCTTCATCTTCAGCCCCCTCCAGCCCACCCCTATGCAGAGCGCTCTCTGTCCTCAGCTCCCTCCCACTCAGAGCGCTCTCCCATCTGCAGCCCCCTCCTGCCCACCTTTATGCAGAGCACTCTCCTTTCTGCGGCCTCCTCCTGCCCATATCCTATGCAGACCGCTCTCCCCTCTGCAGTTCTCTCCTGCCCACCCCTACGCTGAGTGCCCTTCCCACAACAGCCCCCTCTCACCTACCTCTTCACAAGCACTCTCCTCTCCGCAGCCTCCTCCCACCCACCCCTGCACTGAGTGCTCTTTCCACAGCAGCCCCCTCCCAGCCACTCTCCCCTTTGCTGAGTGCTCTCCCCTCTGCAGTCCCCTCCTGCCCACCCCCCACCCCCAATGCTTGGCCAGGCCTACCTGATGTGTTACTAATGTGCCAAGATCAGGCCTACTTTGGATCAAAGACTTTGGTTCCCATTGCTAGTTATGCCTAGGGCTCCAGGAAAGCCTACATTTCCCTCCTTTGTATCTTTTTATGGGGAGGATGTTTGCCCACCATCCTGGAAAAGCATAATGCATGGACTGAAAATGTCCCAGTGGGCTAAACACTGTTTCTTGGCCATTTTGCTTTACCCCTCCATACATTCATGCCCCAAGTGTCCAATGGTCTACACACTTTTTCATATGAATTGTGGACAGTTTCCTTCAGTTAATTAGTTTTAGTCCCACATAATGAACCTTAAAGCATCAGGACAAGGATGTTAACTGAGAGGTGTAGTCAGATTCAATTTGAAAAACTGGGATAGTCATTATTAAAGTGTGCCCCACAGTGCTATGTACATGAGGCATAAAACAGAAATTTGGAGCAATGACATCACAGATGAGGCCTTCATATATAAATTTCTTGTAATTAGTTACTACTTAGTTCTGTATATCCATGTTATAGGTTATCTTTACTGCTGGCTGTCACCAGCTGATAAGATTTGCCAGACAGGAACTTCTCTATTTCATTGGATTGGCCTGAGTCATTGTGACTCCTCACTAGAATTGTGATGTGAACACATTCCTGGAAATTACAAGCCGTGTGCAGTGCTCTTCAGGTTTGCATTGCTCTGTGACACACCAGTAGTCGATGTAGATCCAGTTGTTTTTGGTAGATGCTGTCTTCCAGATAACCTACTGAATAGACAGCAACCAATGTACCAAATATTGCTGTGTCAGGATTCAATATCCATACCCAGACACTGAACAAGGTTGTTTTGAATAAATGTGCTTCAATGTGCTGTGTCACTGACCCCAAATTATGACTGGTACTAACAGGAAATTTGTCTACGCAATTTGACACATTGCCAATTTACCACTGGTTTTGTATATTGAGGGCAATGCCAGTTAGCTTTTTATTACTAATAAGGTCAGGCGCTCTTCTTTTGTTAATGTTCCCTCATGAGTCAATTATGATCATTACCATTCAATAAGAAAAACAAATCATTTCTTTACCAATCTTTTTTTTCTTGCTTTCACATTGTGGAAAACAATTATTTTGTTAATTTTTACTTGTGTTTGGTTAAAAAGTTTAACAATGTCATGCACATTGTAAATGATGTACTGTTTCTTCAGGAGCCAGGCCCTTAACACCAGGAATTATAGGTTCAGAGACAGTTTCTGCTGCCTGGTGGTCAAAATAGTTAACCTTTTGTTATATATCGATCAGGAGTGGCTAAACCATGGCTCGCAAGCCATATGCGGCTCTTGTACAGTTAAAGTGCAGCTCATAGAGCCCCCCATAGCCTCCTATTCTCTGCCTACCAGACTGGGGAGGGTGAGGAGCTTGGAGCTTTTCCCCTGCAGTGTGGTGTTGGGGGGCAGGGGGCTTCTGCCAGCGAAGATTGGTGTCTTCAGAGAGTGCAAAGGGCACAATTGAAGGTTCATTGCTCCCAACATCTTGAGTCATGCCCCCTTTTTACCCTCAGTGCCCCCTGCCTGCAGCTCCTAGGTGTTAGCTCATGGAGAGAGGCAGCAGCAAAAGTAGCCACTCTCTCTTCAGCTCCCAGCTGTTTGCTGCTGCCTTTCCCCATGGCCACAGCTCCCAGTTTGCCAGTTCCAGCAGCTGCTGTGGGGGGAGGGGGCCTGGTGACATCATGTGACCGAGCAGGTCCAGCAAACCTTGGCAAAAATCGGGTGGGGGGGAATGTGACCTCACATGCTCCACCCTACACATCACTTTTTTGGCTTCTCCCCAGTGAAGAGGGGGATCACAGGGTTTAGCAGGAGTGGGGCTAAGACCCTAAGACCCAGCAGACACCTCCTGTGGGGCTCAAACTCCAAGACCCTCTCCCCACAGGGCTGAGGCCCTATGCCCCAGAAGGTGTGTTCCAGCTCTCAAACTTCTGAAGATTTTTGCATGCGGCTCAGAGGATCAGTAAGTTTGGCCATCCCTGTTATGTATATTTTCATATTGCCCCAATTCCAAATGGATATTTCATATTCAAATAATCTTGAAATGTAATCTGTAATTCCATCTAGATTTGGGAGTCTCCTATTTGTAGATACCAGACTGCAGAATAGTCTTTGCCCAGCGTTTGTCTTGTGCACATTCTTGATAAGATGTTAGTATATTAATTAACAAAGGCATATGCAATAATGATACATTTACTTTTACACAGTAACCAAATTCAGTCATATTTCAGTGATAAAGATTTAAAACCACAGGCAAATAAACTCACTTTGTTTAATAATATGTTACATCTGGCCCAGCTTGTGGTTTCTAGTTAATTGCATACTTAATTGTCAATATATGGTAGGGTGGGGGTCAGTTACCAGTCTGTTATTTATAAAGCACTTAATTTGTCTTTTCCTGACGCCTAGGGGTTTCTTCGCTGTGTACTGATATCACCTGGTGTCTTTGGTCTATGGGATGGACTCTTACACTGTTTAAGCTGGTTACAATAATAAAATTCCTGTGGCACCTTAAAGACTAACTGAAGTATTAGAGCATAAGCTTTTGTGGGCTAATACCCACTTCGTCGGATGCATGCAGTGGAAGAATCCAGGGGCAGGTCTAAATAGGTAGGCAAGAGCCAGGTTAAAGATAACAGGGTGGATCCAGCTGTTATCTCTAATCAGGGAGGGTGAAGTGTTCCTCTAGCAGCTGAATTGGAGGTGTGAACAGCGAGAGAAGAGAAACTGCTCTTGTAGTTTTCTAGCCATTCAATTTCTCTGTTCAGTCCCAAACTGATTGTGTCAAATTTGCAAATGAATTGCAACTCTGCAGTTTCTCTTTGCAGTCTGGTCTGAAAGTTTTTTTGCTGCAAAATGCTGACCTTTAAGTCTTTCATGGTGTGTGCAGGGAGACTGAAGTGTTCTCCTACAGGTTTTTGTGTATTGCCATTCCTGATATCTGATTTGTGTCCATTTATCCTTTTTTGTAGGGACTGTCCAGTTTGGCCGATGCACATAGCAGAGGGACATTGCTGGCACATGATGGCATATATTATATTGGTAGATGTGCAAGTGAATGAACCAGTGATGGTGTGGCTGATCTGGTTAGGTCCTGTGATGGTATTACTGGTGTAGATATGTGGGCAGAGTTGGCATCGAGGTTTGTTGCATGGATTGGTTCCTGAGTTAGAGGAGTTATGGCGCAGTGTGCTGTTGCTGATGAGAATACGCTTGAGGTTGGTGGGTTGTCTGTTGGCCAGGACTGGCCTGCCTCCCAAGGCCTGTGAAAGAGAGAGATTGTTGTCCAGGATGGGTTGTAGATCACTGATGATGGGCTGGAGAGGTTTTAATTGAGGACTGTAGGTGATTACCAGTGGTGTTCTGTTGTTTTCTTTCTTGGGCTTGTCTTGCAGCAGCAGGCTTCTGGGTACGCGTCTGGCTCTGTTGATCTGTGTCCTTATTTCTTTGTGCGGGTATTGTAATTTTGAGAAAGCTTGGTGAAGATCTTGTAGGTGTTGGTCTCTGTTTGAGGGGTTGGAGCAGATACGATTGTACCTTAGTGCTTGGCTGTAGACAATGGATCGTGTGGTGTGTCCGGGATGGAAGCTGGTGGCATGAAGGTAGGCATAGCTGTCGGTAGGTTTTCGGTATAGGGTGGTGTTGATGTGGCTGTCATTAATTTGCACTGTGGTGTCCAGGAAGTGGACCTCTCGTGTAGACTGGTCCAGGCTGAGGTGGATGGTAGGGTGGAGGCTGTTGAAATCATGGTGGAGTTTTTCCAGAGTTTCTTTCCCATGGGTCCAGATGATGAAGATGTCATCAATGTAGCGTAGATAGAGAAGGGGCGTGAGTGAACAAGAGTTGAGGAAGCATTGTTCCAGGTCAGCCATAAAGATGTTGGCATACTGTGGGGCCATACAGGTGTCCATAGGGGTGCCACTGTTCTGGAGATATATATTGTCACCAAATTTGAAATAATTGTGTGTGAGGATAAAGTCACAGAGCTTGGCAACCACTTGTGCTTTGTCATCATCAGGGATACTATTCCTGACAGCTTGTATTCCATCTCTGTGTGGGATGTTTGTGTAGAGAGCCTCTACATCCATGGTGGCTTGGATGGTGTTTTCTGGAAGATCACCAATGCATTGTAGTTTTCTCAGGAAGTCGGTGGTGTCACGGAGATAGCTGGGAGTGGTGGTGGCGTAGGGTCTGAGTAAAGAGTCCACATATCCAGATAGTCCTTCAGTGAGAGTGCCAATGTCTGAGATGATGGGGCGTCCAGGATTTCCAGTTTTGTGGATCTTGGGTAATAGATAGAATACCCCCGGTCGGGGCTCTAAGGGTATGTTAATTTGTTCCTGTGTTACTTTAGGGAGTGTCAGAGTAGATGGTGCAGTTTCTTAGTATATTCCTCAGTGGCATCTGAGGGAAGTGGCCTGTAGAAATTGGTGTTGGAGAGTAGTCTGGTAGCCTCCTTTTGGTAGTCAGACCTGTCTATGATGACAACAGCACCTCCTTTATCAGCCTCTTTGATTATGATGTCAGGGCTGTTTCTGAGGCTGTGGATAGCATTGCGTTCTGCACAACTAGGTTAGTCTTTAACGTGCCACAGGACTCTTTGTCACTTCTGGAATTCCAGACTAACACGGCTACCCTTCTGATTCCTGTTGTGGTTTTACTGTAGCAGAAAAGCCACTCAAAATGTACTGGGATCAGTTAGACCCCAAATTAATTATCCAGGTATTCCAGCATCTGCTTATTTATATTTTGAGGAAGCAGTTATGACATGATTATGTGAATCTTTCAGCACTGTTTTTATCATCATCGTCATTTCAGTGGTTTTTGTTTTTCACAAAAAAGCAATTACCAAAAGTATCTGAGAGACCCCAGATGACATTTTCTTTATGTATCATCACAATTGTCTAGCAAATTGAGTATGTTTGAAAATAACACTGTCAAATTAAGGTTCTGGGAACCCACACTTGCTAGGAAGAGTTTCTGGGGAAGCCACAATTGTCAGATACATTTTCTGGCAAGCCCACACTTGACAGATGCTGTTTCTGGGGAAAAGACTTGCTGTTGACAGAAGCAGTTTCAGTTTAACATCTCTTGCCCTCTTACTATCAATAGCAGTGACTGTGTTTGAAAGTTCCACTGGCTGTGTATTTCGCCTGTGAGTGAGACAAAATGGCAAGAAGAGTTCCTGGGAATTGACACAGAGGAACCCGATGGTTCTGACATCATGCAGTTTAGCAGCAATGACTCTGTCTGGGAGCCTGATGTTGTGGCACAGAGTGGTGGCGTGGAAGCAGTGGAAGATAAAATCTCTAAGGAAAGTGACTCCAGTGATATTGCTGTGCAGGAAAGTCAGGATGTGCCTGCACACATTTACCTGTCCAAGAGCAAAGCTGAAAAATGAGGAAAGACAGCACAGATGCCAGCAAAACTTCCAACCAGAAGCAACCTGACCCTGCTCCAGAACTGACTACATACTCAATACAGAATGACAGGGAAAATCTATTCTCCTGCTTGCAGCTTTTTGTGACTGAAGTTATGCTACATACTCAGACTTTAAGGTCAGATCACACATCATCATCATTTAGTCTAACCTCCTGCACATTGCAGGCCACAGAACCTTGCCCACTCCTAACCTCTGGCTGTGTTACTGACTTCCTCAAATCATGGTTTAAAGACTTCAAGTTATAGAGAATCCACCATTTACACTAGTTGAAACCTTCAAGTGACCCATGACCCATGCTGTAGAGGAAGGTGAACAACCGCCCCCCCCCCCCCCCCCACGTCCCAAGTTTCTATCAATCTGACCTGGGGAGAAATTCCATTCAGACTCCAAATATAGCAATCAGTTAGACCTTGTGCATCTTGGCAAGACCCTCCAGCCAGACACCTGAGAAATAGTTCTCGGTAGTAACTCAGAGCCCTCCCCATCTAAAGCCCCATCTCCAGCCCTTTGGGACATTTACAGTCGCAGATCGGCTACACGTCACCATAGGCAGTCTCATCATACCATCCCCTCCATAAAGTTATCTAGTTCAGGCTTTGATCCAGTTAGCTTTTTGCTCCCACTGCTCCCCTTGCAAAGCTGTTGCAGAATTTCACTCCTCTGATGGTTAGAAACCATCTAATTTCAGGTCTTATCTCACTTTCCAGAATTCTAAAAAGTATGGGGCTGAGTTGCTTGGGAGTACTTGGTGGCCAATACTAGATACAGAACATCATGCCTATTTGGGACTGCTTATTTTAGCAAGTGTTTATAGATCTTGCTATGGTCAAATGACCATGGAAAGCTCATATTCACAGTCACTCCATCAATTTCAAACTGCAGCAAGGGTCCTGCATTTCAACAACAGAGAAGCATGCAGAAGTCAAAATGAGACCATTAATCTTGCTCCTATTTCAGAGACACAGGGTTTGTTTGTTAGTACTCTGCATAGATGTTTGGTTACCTATGACATGTCACCATTGATGAACAGCTGGTGGCTTTCCATGGTCATTGCCCTTTCAGGCAGCATATGCCTTCAAACTCACCCAGGCACTGCATCAAATTCTGGCTATGCTGTGACTCTGCAACGTCTTATGTTTTAAATAGTGACATACAGACTGGCAGAGAAGGGAATGCAGAAGCAGCAAAAAATTTGGCAAGAAATGTGATTAACAAATTGGCATAAGTTTTAGAAGGAACAGGGAAAAATATTTCAATGGACAATTTTTTTCACTATTGCTGGAATTGCAAGGGACTTGCTTCCCCCAAAAACCTTACTTTGGTTGGCACAATGAGCTTGAACAAGCCTGAAATTCTTGCTCTGTTCCTTCCCCACCAGCAAAAATCAGTCCCCTCCAGTTTGTTTGGTTTCCAGGAAAATATGACCCTTGTGAGTTATGTACCCAAAAAGGGAAAAGCAGTAATACATCTGAGGCTGAAGCAAAACCAAACATCATTCGTTTTCATGACAAAACAAAAGGGCGTGGATACTTGTGACCAGCTGGTAGCCTCATTGACCACAAAACAGATGGGCAAATGCTGGCCAATGATGGGTTTTGTGAATATTTTGGACACTACATGTCTGAATGCATATATTGTTTGGATTTTGTTGAATTGCATATGGTGTAATAAATCTCCAAGTCAGAGACAGATGTTTCTCAGGGACCTTGGTACCGAAATGATGAAACCTCTGGTGCAGGAAAGGAACATTTCAGCCTTGCCTCAGACTTCTAGGGAAGCAGCATCTAGTGTGCTGGGTACTGACCAGAGGCTAAGAAATGGAGTTGTTACATCTCTTCCAGAAAATGAGACAAAAAACACACATAAAAATGTTCAAAGTGTAAAAACTTTGTAGGTTCAGAACATATGTCACCTACTTGCTCCATTTGTTCAAAGTGGTAGACCATTTATGCTATTTTGTGGTGTTCATGCCTTTTATATTGTTGCTGGGTAATTTCTTTGTCTAAACATGCAGTCAGTTACACCCCACCAACCATATAGTGTGTAGTTTTTTCTAAAATGTGTTTGATCATGGGGTCAGTGAGACCCCCACACAAATACTTTGAATCTAGGAAAGTTTTAAATTGTTCATAGCTTTGTAATTCACTGGTTACAATAAAGTTAAGTTTAAATGCATCCCATGTTTCCCCCGCAATTTTGACATAGTAGGGTCTCCAGACCCCAATACAGGAAGCCTTGGGTGATTTTTGATCCAGTGTGAAGGTTAAAAGGTTGCCCGAGCTAGTCACTGACAACAAATGGCTTGTTCATGCCATTATTTTTAGGGGAAGATGGAAAGGGGTTTTGTAGTGTGGCTCCTGGCCCACTCCTGCAGAACAGGGAATAAAAGCAGCCTTGGAGAGGGCTGCAGCTGTGAAGAAGAGTGAAAGCAGCTGAAGGCATGGCTGACCACAGCTGTGGCCAGCTCAGTCAGGGCCTAGCTGGACCTTATAAGAGGGCTGGGGACCAGGAGCTGGAAGGAGTCTCACCCTAGCCCTGGAGTGAGAAGGGCTGGCTGCCTGGGAGCAAGGTACCCAAAGTGAAACAGTGCTGGGGAGCTGCAGCCTGGTAAATCCTCAGGCTGCAGGTCTTGTTAAAGGCCCAAAAAAGGTACTGGGGCTGCAGAGGGGCAACCCAAGGATAGACAAAGGCAGCAGGTCCTAACCCCTTGCCAGTGATGAGCAGCCATTACAGACTGCAGTCTGCCCCAGTGAGCAGGGGCTAAATGATGATTGGCAGTAGCCACTGAGGCAAGGTG
The DNA here is from genome assembly GCA_007922305.1 of Dermatemys mawii. Classification (NCBI taxonomy): domain Eukaryota; kingdom Metazoa; phylum Chordata; order Testudines; family Dermatemydidae; genus Dermatemys; species Dermatemys mawii. The sequence goes on from ML677483.1 coordinate 767,817, forward strand.
GGTTTAGAGGGTTGGGAGTTCCCCTGGGAGGGGAGATCCAGAGCATGGAGTTACTGCTGGGTCAGAACCCCAGGGCAAAGGGCTCCAGAGTCCGGGAGGAACACAGGGCCTGAGGTAGGCGAGCCACTGGCTGGCGGGAGGCGCTCCAAGTGCTGAAAAAAGCTAATTCCCAAGACGGCCAGCAGGAAGTGCCAGGCCAGTGAGTCTTCGCTTGCTATAAGTTTAAAAAAAGGGAGAAGGCAGAGATAAAATGAGGTTTTTGGGAGGTGGCAGACCTAGAGACAAGTGTACTGCCTCTGATCTCCAGTCTTGTGAAACGTTTGCATGAAACATATGCAAAATATGGCCTGGAAATCAGTGCAAAGAAAACCAAGCTGATTACAAACATACATGACGGGATCAACTCACATATCACTGTCAGTGGACAAAAGCTAGAGACAGTGAAACCGTTCAAGTATTTGAGGGCAATCACCACTGATGAAGGATCCAAGGCAAAAATTCTGGGCAAACAACAGCAGCAGTGGCAAAGATAAATCCAATGTGGAGGAAAAAGGACATCTCCCTGGAATCCAAACTGAAACTGCTGCAAGCATTAGTCATCTCCATTTTTCTGTATGCATGCGAGACATGGACCTTTACGGCAGAACCTGAATGGAAAATACAGGTAGTAGAGATGAAATACTTCCATCAAATCCTGGGCATCTCCTACTTCGACCACGTCACTAGTGAAGAAGTCCGCAACATCATCACCCAGTGTGCTGGGTCATAGGAAGACCCCCTTGATGACAGTGAAGGAGCATAAGCTGAAGTGGTACGGCCATGTAAAAAAATCATCTGGCCTATCTAAGATCACCCTCCAAGGGACAGTACAGGAGAAGAGGAGGCAGACAGAAGAAGAGATAGAGGATAACATAAGAGTGGACAGGAGTGGACTTCAGAGACTCAAACACTGACACACAATCGTCAGGGGTGGAGACAATTGGTTGATTGCTCATCGATGATGGTGCCTCAACGACCAGTGAAGATATGAGAGTGATGATGAATGGGCTCTGTAATGTGGAGGAACCCATGTATCTTGATGAGTTGTTGCAGGTATGAAGGTGTTTGAGGGTATGAGGGGGTTGATTCACCCAGGAGGTCAACCTCTGCAGCAGCAATAGGTATTAATCACAGTAGGAAAAGTCCCCACAATGTAGGGGAGCCCTCAGTGTCCAGTCACACCTTCTGTGAGTATTTTGGCAAACCTCATTCAGGGAAAGATAGGCAACACCCAAGAGGGGGTAGATAGGAGATCTCTTGCATTCCCTCAGACACAGGGAGACAGTCAGGGCATTGCCCACACTCCCCTCAGGCTGGGTAGACAGTCAGGAGATCACTTCCACTCTCCTAAAGCGGGGGGGGACAGCCAGGGGACCACTCTCACTCCCATCTGTCAGGGAAGACAGCCTGGGGATTGTCTGCGTTCCCCTCCAGCAGTGGGAGTCAAGCAGGGTATCAAAGGGTTGCCTCGGGTCCAGTTTTTGACTGGAACAAAAGATGGTTAAATCCAAAGCCCATAGTATGCAAATTACAAAAGGTATCTCACTAAATTGAATGACTAGGCAACAAAATGGCAAATGAAATTCGGTGTAATGCTCAGCAATTAGAGGTGCAGATTGGGCCAAGGCAGGCTCCCTGACTGCCATGGCTCCACACAGCTCAAGGAAGCAGCAGCATATCCCTTCTCCAGCTCCTATGCAAAGGGGCAGACAGGAGGCTCTGCACGCTGCCCCTGTCCCAAGCAACACCCCACAACTCCCATTGGCTGGGAACTGTGGCCAATGGGAGCTGTGGGGGTGATGCCTGTGGACAGGGCAGTGCACAGAGCTGCCTGGCCATGCCTCCACGTAGGAGCTGGAGTGGGAACATGCTGCTGCTTCCAGGAGCCACCTGATGCAAGTGCTGCCCAGAGCCTGCACTCTTCACCCTCTCCCATGCCCCAACCGCCTGCCGCAGCCCAGCTTCCCCTTCCACACCCCTCAGTCCCAGCCCGGAGCACCCTCCTTCACCCCAATCCCCTCATCCCCAGCCCCAACCCAGAGCCTGCACCTCCAGCTGGAGCTCTTACCCCCACCCGGGTGCCCCATCCTCCTGCCCCAGCCCTGACCCCCTTCCAGCCCTCCAAATCCCTCAGTCCCAGCCTGGAGCCCCCTCTTGCACCCCAAACCTCTCATCTCCAGCCCCACCACAGAGCCTGTACCCCCAGCCAGAGACCTCACCCCCCACACACCCCAACCCCCTGCCCCAGCCCTGATCCCCCTCCCACCCTCCAAAACCATTGGTCCCAGCCCAGAGTACCCTCCTACACTCCAAACCCCTCATACCCAGCCCCATACAACAATCTACACCC
>ML677484.1:0-13281 GCA_007922305.1 Dermatemys mawii
TGTTGTGTTGTGTTGTGTTGCGTGGCACGGCTGGCTACGTGCCGGGCTCCGTTGCGCTCTGTCACCCCCTTGCCCGCTCCCTCAGTGACGTCCAGATGACGTCAGCGCCAGTCCCTATATAGCCCGGCGCGCCCGGACACCCCCCCCCTTCTCTGACTCCAGCCCCAGACTCAGCAGACCCGATGGAGCCGCTCGCCGCCGCCGCCTGCCCCACGGACCCCGCCCGCGCCGCGCCCGCCTCCCGCTGCTGGAGCGCCCTGCTCACCGGCTGAGCCGGTAAGTGGGGGACCCCTGAACCCTCTGATCTGGCTTCCCCTGCACCCCCCATTATCCCCTTGGCTTCCCCTGCACCCCCATTATCCCCTGGGCCCCCTTGTGCCTCCCCCTGTTAAATGGAGGGCCCTGCCCCCCAAATTACTCTGCACCCCTTATTCTGCCTTAGGCAAACTTCTCCTCCCCCATCCTTGACCTTACCCACCCCTTGGCCAATGGTCCCACCTTGTTGTGTCCCATTTTAGGGGGATCTGTTCCCCCTCCTATTGAGTCCCCCCCAAGTGCCCCACATTAGGGGTGATCTGGTCCCCTATTTATTCAACACCCCAATGTACATTTCTCCCCTGGGATCTGGGCCCTGCAGTGGGGTGAGCTGTGCTATGCTGGGGGGAGGGGTATCAAAACTTGAGGTGTTTGCTGTTTGGGGGACCCCCTCTCCTTCGGAGGGTTGCATCTGGGGTGCTCCCACAGCCCCTCTTCCCTCTGACACTCATCCCTGTTCCTCCCACCAACCCCCTGCCCCACCAGCAGCCCCCCAAGCTAATGCCAAACCCCAATACCAGCTGATCTCATACTGTGCGCACACACCCTGGGGACCTAGCCTGGCTGTGTGTGTGTGTGTGTCTCTCCCCGGTTTCCGGGTTGGGGTGTAGCCAGACACGCCCAGGTCTCCCTCAGAGTCACTCAACCGGACACTCCAGTCCAGAGGCTTGGAAGCCTCTGGGTGCCTCCTCCCAAAAGGGAGGAGGGGAAACTGAGGCACAAAGCCAGGGATAGAACCCAGGAGTTCTTGCTCCCCCACCCCACTGCATTCTAACCACTTCACCCTCACTCCCCTCTCTGAGTTAGGAAGAGAACCCAGGAGTCTGGGCTTCCAGCCCCCTGCCCCACCCCCTTTTTGGTCTGAGTCATTGTTGAGAAGCTGACAAACTTCAGAGCGTGTGGGGGGAGAAAGTGGGGGTCCCACCAGGCAGGTTACTGAGGGCTGATGGTACCAGGTGCCGGCACTCAAGAGCCATCTGCCACGGCTGGGACAGCTCGGACTCCTGGGTTCTTTCCCCAGCTCTAGGAAGGGTGGGGGGGAGGGGAAATCTACTGATAGAGAGCAGGTAGGAGCTGGGATGCCTGGGTTCTCTCCTCACTCAGGGGAAGCAGTGTGGGGAGGGATGGTCTCCCTCTGGTAAATTTCCCAAGGGACTAGCTGGGAGCCCCACAGATGACACCTGACCCCCCCCCTGCCCCACACACCTGTTTGCTGGATTCTCTGGCACTGACGTGTCTCCTTCCTCCTTCCAGCCCCGAGGGAACCGTGACTCCCGGCCCGGCGAGATGCTCCACATCTTGTCCCCGCAACCGGATGTGCTCACCTGGGCCCTGCTGCCATTCCTGGGCTCCTGGCATCACCTCCCCACGGCCACGATGAGGAGGCGGCAGAGGAAGAAGAGCCGTGGGCCGGCCCGCCCACGCCGTGGCTTGGCCGCCCCGCTTCCGGCACACTGGGAAGTCCCGGAGAAAGGAGAGGACTTCCTGGCTGGTCCCGCTGCGTCCCAGGGGCCAGCCCCCTGTCGGGGAGAAGGGGAGAACTTGGGGAGAAGCCCCCAAGCTCCTTCTGCATCCCAAGACCGGGAGGAAGGAGTGAGCTGTGGGGAAGGCCCCAAGCGCTGTGGGGAAGAGGCCACAGCCTGGCTGGAGATGGAGGAACATCTGGAGGAGGTTCCAGATGGTCAGAAGCAACCTCTGGATGGTCCCTCCCAGTCCCCACAGGACAGGGAATGTCACGGGGCCAGTGGGAAACCTGAAGGAGGCCTCAAGCCACCTGGTGGAGACGCCCCCATCTGCCTGCAGAGGGGCCCAGATCTGGGGCACCCTGTCACCCGGAGCCCCCATGTCCTGTCCTTGTTCTACTGCCCATTGGAGGAGGAGGAGGATGATGGAGGAGGCTGCTCCAGTGAGGACTGGCCCGATTCGGAGGAGCAGCTGGAAGATGACACCTGGTGTGAGAACGAGGTGCTGTGGGGGGCCCTGAGCTGTGGCAAGGACCCCTTCAATCCATTCCGCTTGACTGGGGCCCCCCTGGGCCCCACCCTGCTTCGGCCCAAGGACCAGGAGTTCCGGGTTTCCTTCTACCTCCGTGGGCCGGCTGTGGAGGCTGATGATGTGGGGGACCCCTGGAGACCCCCAGAGAAACCCTGGCCTATGAGACAGGGAGGCCCCGGTAGGACGCACCACTGTGAGCTGGGAGCTGGGGACCCAGTGAAGGAAGAGACCTCGGACTCGGAGGGGAGCCAGACAGCTAAGGTGAGCTGGAGCCAGGACTCCTGGGTTCACTCCCCAGCTCTGAGAGGGGAGTTAGGTCTGGTGGGGAGTCGGTGGGAGGGGACCTGGCAGCCAGGACTCCTGAGTTCTCTCCCCAGCTCTGGGACAAGTGTGTGCTCTGAGGGTGAGCAGGAAGGGGGGCTGGCAGCCAGGACTCCTGGGTTCTCCTCCTACCAGGTTCACCTAAGCACAGGCCCAGCAGCCTCCTGGGTAATTTCAGGTGGTGACATCAGATCCCCCTGTAGGGGAGCGGGGGGGGGAATCTCATGCAATGGAGTGAAATAGGGCTGCTGGGTCCCGGGGAGGGGGTGCTTCCCCTGGCCGGGCATCTCAACCACAGCTTCCCCGCATCTGCCCCAAGAGCCAGAGTGTCCCTCACTCCAAACCTGTAGCCCCCAGCCCTGCCCCTCGAGCCCTGCCAGTGCCCCTCACTCCCGACCCGCAGCCCCCTGCTAACCCAGCGCTGGGCTCCCCCCACCTCTGCCATAGCGCCCGCTAGGAAACGTCTGGTAATTTCCCTGTAACCCTGGGCTCTCCGGGAAGGGGGTGACGTCAGCGGGTGAGTCATTGGCTGCCTTCTTCCCCCACGGAAACAGGCTGGCCTGAACCGGCTGCTTCTAGGGAGCAGAAAGTTAGATACAGGAGTGGGGTCTAGTGGTTAGAGCAGGGGGGTGGGGCAGGAGCCAGGACACCTGGGTTCTCCCCAGCATCCCAAGAGGGGAGAGGCCCATAACCACATGTCGAGTGTCTGCATTCTTCTCACCCTCCTTCTTCCCCCCGCAGGTTCGATTCTCCCCTGTTGTCACCGTGCACCTCCTGCTGGTCTGGCCCTTTGCCAGCCGGGCCGCCCGCCGGGGGCCCTGGGAGGAGCTGGCCCGGGATCGGAGCCGTTTTCGCCGGCGCATCGAGCATCTGGGAGCCATCCTGGAGCCCTGCCTGGAGCCAGGACACCGGGCCCGAGCCTGGAGGAGGATCCATGGGGCAGCCCCAGAGCTGGCAGGACCAGAGACGCCTTTCCCCCTCTGGGAGGGAAAGGAGAACCGGGGGCAGGGGAGGGGGGACGCATCTCTCCAGCTCTGCTCTGAAAGGATGGAGGACCCAGGCATCCGGGATGGAAGACTAGGCTAGGGCACAGACTCTCTCCCCACTGGCACCCCCCATAGTGGTGGTCTCCCTGGCTTGGGGAAGGGAGTGAGGATGAGTGGTTGGGGAGGGGGGACTGGTAGCCAGGCCTCCTGGATTTCTTTGGGGGTGACACCCCTTCACCCACCTCAGTCTCTGACCTGTGTGCTCCACTCTGTTTGTTACTATGTTAAATTATTTTCCAACCGGCCCATCTGGCCTCAGAGGGGACTAACTAAATATTTATTTTTTTTATAGGGGGATGAACAGGGGGTGGGAATTGGATTTTTTAAGAAGCTGGGGCCTCTTCTGTGCATTTCCAAATCTCCTGGCTGTTAAATTCACTGGTTGCCCTGACTCTAGGTGCCTTTTTAACTGTTCCAAGCCTGTTAATAAAGGTTTAACATGCAGCCAGTTGCTCTGTGTGGGGTTTTTCAAATTGTGCCCCTGTGTTTGAAGTGGGAGAATTTCCTGGAAATCTCAGGCCAGGCTGTTCCCTGTAACGTGGCCTCATGGCAGGGGGCGAGGGGGGCAGATAAAGATGGGTATAAGCACAAAGGGTTAAACTTCAGAACTCCCCCCACTCTCCAGCCCTCAAAAGGGGGGGATTTTATAAGGGGCCCAAGGCCTGGTTCGATCAGCCCTTACGTTGGAGTGGTCAGAGCCGGGGCAATGGGCCTGGGACTCCTGGCTTCTCTTCCCAGTGGTGGGGGGCAGGTTTAGTGCCTGGAGCAGTGTCAGGACTCCAGGGGCCTCTCCCTCAGAGGGTCTGGGACCCTGCCTCAGTTTCCCCATTGGTACAAGGAGAGGAGGATTGTTCCTAGTATGATGACCAGCCCCTTTGGGGAGCAGTGGCTCTTGGGGATGGGGTGTGTGTGTGTTCTGGATTCCTTTGCCCTGACCTGGGTGTAAGCCTGAGGGAGGATGGGCTGGATGAGTTAAGTCTTCCCGTGATACACAGAAACCAGGTGCTGCTGACTCATAGGCAGGGGGTGGGAGCCGAAAGCTTTTCGCAAGGTCGGCCTGAGTCACTTACTCCACAGGCCTCATCTGGCAGCTCCCACCCCAGATGCACAGCTCAGCTGGGCTGACCTCCTCCCCTAACACAGAGTGGAGCCTGCATCCAGCCCAGCCTTTTACAGAGTCAGGGCCCTGGGAAGTCAGCTCTCTTCTCCCCCCACGAGCTCCCCAGAGAGCCTGAGACACTTCCCTGAACTCCAACTGAAATCTCCCAGAATTGGGTGCTGGATTCCCCCAGCCTTGGACCAATCCAGAGGCTGAACCCCATCTCTGCTCTCACAGGAGGAGGGGGTCCTGTTAGCCCCAGCACTGCTCAGGGATCTCAGGTTCCCCACCAGCACCCCCCCCTCAAATCTTTCCTGGAGTCCCAGCTGCCCAGGAAGGTGACTCCCCATCTTGAAAGGCTGTGGGGCCCAGGGCGTGTCTGCCCACACACACACAGTTATGCAGCCCCCTCTGAGAGCCCTGCAACAGGCTGGAGATGTGGGGGTCCCTACTGCTGCACCAGCAGGAACAGGGGTAAAATATACTGTGACACCTTCCAGGATGGGGGTAAAAAAAACCCAGCTGCTTTGTGACAAAGTGGGGGATTTTCTTGGTTTTCTAATGATATGCAGGCAGAGGGTGTGTGACTCAGTTGCCCCAGGTGTGTTGGGTTTAACAAGGGGATGGGAGAGGGAGTTTGTGGGTGCAGAGAACTAGCGAGGGAATGAGGGACTCAGCCCATGGCCTGGAGAACAGAGACCCCAGTGCCTGGGGACCTGGAGGCCCAGCTCAGGAATCGCAGCTGGTGAGAGGACTCAGGTGACCAGAGCAGAGAAATGGGAGAAGAGGCCCTTGTACCTGGAGAGAAGACAACACAGAGGTGGGGCTGGATTTGCAGGGGGCAGCGGGATAAAAATGCAAGAACCAAGGCAGGGAGGGGTAGGAATCGTGCAGCAAAATTTTAAAACTATAGTCCCACCCCCTCTTCCTCCTATTGATCAGCAACAGATTCAAAAACTCACCCCCCCTGGCCTGGGAACGGCCCTTCCCCCATCTACCCCTCGGTTCTTCGCCATCCTTTGGCGCCCAGGCCCACGGAGTCCAGTCTCAATCGGACCCCAGGCCAGATAAAATTGTCCCCCTGTGCCACACGCGAGCCCAGAAACGGGACCAGTCGCTGTCTTAAATTATCCCTTTATGTGGGGAAAAGAGTGAGGGAAAGACACACACGACTGCTCCCCGTGCTGTGGGGCAGAGACTGCAGAGCTGGGGGACAGTGGGGTACCCCCAGCACATGAATATGGGGGGGGAGTTGGGGAGAAAGCAGGGGGCTGATCAGTTTCAGGTGCTTGATTTCATTCCACAGCAGCTGGGGAGCATCACACTAAGGGTGTCATGGGGTCTATCCCCCCGACTCCTCCCAGATCACCCCCAATCTCCTGCCAGGTCCTGTCCATCCCCCCACTCTCCCCCAAAATGCCCATGATTAGAACAGTCTGGGGCCAAATCCCCTAATTTCTGCTCACATCCTGCCCCTGGTCTGGTTGGGTCAGGCCCAGCGCAGGGGACTTGGCCCCCTCTCCTGGAAGCTCCGCTCCCTCAATCTTCCCCCCAGGAAGCTCCACCCTCCAACCCACCCCCCCCCCCCATTTACTGAACCTGTTTCTATTGGTGTCAATACTGCAGCTAGAATTTGGAGGTGGGGAGTCATCAAGTGAACCCCCCTCAGGAAGACGGCCAGGGGCTGAAGGATTTTAAGGAGGGGGTTATGGGGGGGATGTCTGTATAAACCCAGGGGCTCAAGACAATGTGGGGGAGGGGGGGTTCGTCTATTTCGTCGTCGTGACCAGGACAGGGTGGGGGTGGGGTTGTAGTAAAGGGGGTGGCCTACAAGCAACATAGAAACACGTAGGAGCTGAGAGAATTTGGGGGGCTCCCTCCCAACCTGAACCAAGACAGACCCCCCCACCCCCTCTTCGCCAAACCTCAAGTGCTTCCCCGTTCAAACTCCCCCTGCTTGGAACAGGGGGAGATGGGTTGTGTGGGGGAGGGGGGCAGGAACCAGGACCCACCCCTTAAAAACAGGAGGGGCTTTTTTTTGGGACAGTGCGGGGGACAGACAACTCTCAGAGCACAATCTATTTCCATGATGGGGGGCTGGGTTACCCATAATGCACCACCCAATGGCAAGGCAGCTTTCTATGATGGGGATTCGGGGGTGGGGGGGGCTTACCCATCCTGCACTGCAACCCGCCCCCCACCTCCAGAATACTCACTAGCGTGCCGGATGGGGAGGGGAAAAAACAGAGCTGGGCCTACCCAGCATGCACTGCAGCAGCCCCTCGCCGCCACACCCCAGGGCAAGGGGGCCTGACAGGGGAAGCTAGGAAACACCCCAAATGCAATGCAGTCTATGGGGCAGGAAGTGGGGAAGGCAGGCCCCAGCTCCAACCGCCCTGCTCCAGAACCAGACAAGACAATGTCACCCCCCAGTGGCCAAAATAGGGAGTGCAGACAGCACAGCCTGGATGCTATAGTAGGACTCCAGCCCTGCACCAGTGGGGAAGGAAGAGGGGCAGGGCCCAGGAGAGGGAGGGGCGGAGCCAATACAAGGCCCCGCCTATCTCCGGCTCACACAGGGTTTCACTGGATCTGGACTTCGGGCTGTGGCGGCGGCTGCTGATTCTGGGGAGGTTCCACGTGGTTCTGCTCAGGGACGTGGGCCGGGGGTGCAGGGGCGGCCGGATCTGGAGCGGAGACAGAAGAAGGGGGGTTGGCACGAAGCAACTAGACCCTCGCTCCCCTCCCAAGGAGGAGAACCCAGGAGTTCTGGCTCCCAGTTCCCCCTCCCACTGCTCTAGCCACTAGGCCCCACTCCCCTCCCAGAGTCAAGGAGAGAACCCAGGAGTCCTGACTCCCCACTAGCTCACACTCCTTTCCCAGAACACAGAACCCAGGAGTCCTGGCTCCCAGTCCCCTTTGCTCTAACCACTAGACTCCGCTTCTCTCTCCAGAGCCGGGGAGAGAACCCAGGAGTCCTGGGCCCCCAACTTACCTGCTGGGGCGGCGTGCGGGGCCTGGGCCTGGAATTTCAGCTCCTCCCCGGGGTTGGGAGCCGCCGGTGCCTCCCCCTGCTGGGTTTTCCTCTGCTCCATGTGCAGCACAGCCTGGGGGGGGGGAGTGGGGGAGGAAAGGGTTAATCCTGGGCCTGCTCCCACATTGGACGCTGCTGATGGGGGAGGTGGGGCAGCCCTTATCCCACCCCCACTGGGATGGGATTTGCTGGTATCTGCCCCGCTACTGCCCCAAATACCCCCCCAGGAGACAGATACATGGGGGGGGGGGGGGGCCACCCGATTCCCCCCCCCCAAATTCCCCCACCCCGGGGGGGGGGAGCGGCCCCCACCCCCCAAATTTGAGGGACACAGCCCTGCCCCCTGCAGTGTTACTTCCGGGGGGGTGGGGGGAGGTATCCCCAACACAGGCAGGAGAGGGGCAAGGGGGGACCCAAAGCCGCTCTCCCTCCCCCACCCCTCGGGGGACAGAGCAAGGGAGGGGGTGGGGAAAGGGGGGGCCCCGCAGCACCCCCACCTGCTGATACTCCTTCTTCTGGGCGTCCAGCCGGACCTGCTGCTGCTGCAGATCCTGGTGTTGCCGCCGCAGCTGCTCCGCCCGCCGGCCAAGCTCCGCCTCCTGGGCCGCTAGCTCCGCCTCGAACCGCTGCAGCTCCGCCTCCGAGTACACCTGGGTCTCGTCCACCGTCTGGGGGGGGGGGTTGAGAGCCGGGACTGACCCCCCCTCCCTGGACTCTGCCCCCCATTAGACAATACAGACTCCCCCAATCCCTCCCCGCCCGACACCCACCTCCCAGCCACCTCTGACTCCGCCCCCTCCTCCGCCCCACCTCCCCCGACTCCTCCCCCCCCACTCACTTCCCAGCCGCCCCAGACTCCGCCCCCTCTCCCCCCCCCACACACCTCCCAGCCTCCAGCCTCGTTAAACTCCTTCTTCTCGGTGGATTTCAGGAATTCCTCCAGCGTCACCAGCCGGTCCTGGTTCAAGTCCACCTGGGGGGTGGGGAGAAAAGATAAAGCAGTGAGATGGGGGTCTGGGCCCCCCAGCACTCGCTACCCCTCTGCCCCTTCCCCGATCTGATCCCCCTTGTCCTCCGTCTTGGGCCCAACATGGTAATTTTCTAACTCTGTGCCCGTCCCCGTCCCCCGGGATTGTGGCTCTGTGGGGTGCATGTTGCGGGGGGCGGGGGGGGGCAGGTTGATTTTTCTCCCTGCCACACAGGAGACCAGAGCAGGCACTGGAGCCGCGGTGCCACTAGGTCAGCCCTGGACCGGAACGGGGACCCCCTCAAAAGGGGACCCCCCGCTCGGTTAAGGCTGCAGAACACCATGGCGCTGAAAGCGACCGGGAAGGGCAGTGAAATGGAAGAGAAAACGCCCGTCCTGGAGAACCCCCCCGGCGGCGCCGGCACCAAGGACAGGAACTCGGGGAAGGGGAGCGGAGGTCGCATCCGGGCGACTGGTCGGCGTTCGCGTCCCCGAATTGGGATTTTTCTATTCACGCCGGGGGCCATGGGCAACGATCACCTCCCTAGGGACCCATTCCAGAGCTTCCCCGCTCCAAGTGACAGTGTTTCCTAATAGCCGCCCTAGATCTCCCCCACTGCGACTTGAGACCTTTGCTCCTTGTTCTGTCATCTGCCCCCACTGAGAACAGTCGAGATCCATCCTCTTTGGACCCCCCTTCAGGGTGTTGAAAGCAGCTATCAAATCCCCCCTCAGTCTTCTCTTCTGCAGACTAAACAATCCCAGTTCCCTCAGCCTCTCCTCGTAACTCATGTGCTCCAGGCCCCTAATCATTTTTGTTGCCCTCCGCTGGACTCTTTCCAATTTTTTCACATCCTTCTTGTAGTGTGGGGCCCAAAACTGGACACAATACTCCAGATGAGGCCTCACCAATGCTGAATAGAGGGGAACGATCACGTCCCTCGCTCTGCTTTTGGCTTCTTTTTGCTAAAGAGAATTCCCTCCTTCGGGGGTGACGAAGCTCGGGGCGGTGGGGGAAGCCCCATGTGTGTCCAGGAGTGAAGAATGTGGGGTGACCGATTTGGGGGAGGGGGCACCGGGCGGGCTATGAGGGGTAGCTAAGCTGGGGGAAGGCAGGGCGGGACCCCAAGTTCTGAGGCTTGCGGGATCCCCCAAACAGCCCTGCTAAAGGGAGGAGTCAGAGACCCCCAGGGCAGCTCGTTGTGCGGGGCCCTCGCGAGACACCATGGGGCAGAGAGGATTAACCCCCCCACTCGCCCCCTTCCCGAGAAAGCAGCCGCGGGGCCAGAATCTGGGGCCAGGAACCCCACTTCCCCCCCCGGGGGCCGCTCACATTCTTCATGACGTGCTCCCGCATCCGCAGACGCTCCTCCTCCATCTCCAGCATGTCGTCCTCCTCGTTCCGTGGGTCGTAGACCTTCTCCAGCTGGGGGAGGGGGACAGCTGATCAACCCCTGCCCGGCTGCTTAGCCACGCCCACCCCCTGCTGCTCCCCCCAATGGTCCCACCCGCTGCTGCTCTGCCCCCCGCGGTTCAGGCCCACACACCCATCACTGCCCACAAGGGCCCCGCCCATTTCATTCCCCTCACAGCTTAGCCCCGCCTGTTCCATCCCACCGCTGCCCCCAATAGTTTGTCCAGCTCCCTTCCCGACTCTCCCCCCGCCCACACTCTCCCATCGTTTGCCGCCCCCTGCTGTCCGACTACCCCTCCAACCCCTGAAGCGCCCACCCTATCCCCCCGGACAGATCCACCAGTGTCTCCAGCTTTCCATACTTCCTTGGGGTCCAAGAGGAAGGATAATAGGGAGCCCTGGAGTCCAGGCCCCTCCCCACCCAGGTCTTCCCCCCCCGCCCTCGTGTCCCCTCCACACCCCTGAGGGAGCTCACCTCCTTGGTAAAAAGCGCTTCCAATTCTTGTTCATCAAGAACCCCGTCGCTGTTCGTGTCTGCAACAGACGGGGGGTGAGCGCAGCCGGGGCAGGGGAATCTCCTCTCTAGGGGGCACCAGCTAGCGCGGGGGAGCTGGGAATGGGGCACGGGGACTTTCCCCTCTAGGGAGCGCCAGCCCCACCTCACTCTCCCACAGTGGCCCCCCGGCGGGTGACAAGTTTCCCAGTTCCTTGGAGCCATAGATCCCCGTGTTAAACCCCCCAGCCCTGCCCAGCCCAGGGCACAAAGACTCTCCATACACCTGGGTGGGGGGGTTAATTTCTCCCCACTCACTATTGGGTGGGACAGTCGGCTGTGTGTGAAAGTGCTGGGGGGAGAGGTGGCTTGGGGGGGCTCCCTCCTACAGCCCCTTCCCCGCCCCCGATCCCACCAAGGGGTCTAGTGTGTTACCAAGCCTGGCCCCCTCCCCCAGCCCCTAAATCCCTTGAACGGAAGATGGGATGTGCCTGACTCCCCTGGGGGCAACCTCCCCAGCAGGGGGTGCTGCCCCCCGCATGGAGAGGGGAGCTAGGAAGAGGATCTGGGTTGCCTGGGGCAGGAGTGGAGAGTGTCACGGGGTTGTGGGGGGATATAGGCCCCTCACCATGCAGTTTGAAGAAGGTTTTGGGATTGAACTCGCTGGGATCCAGCCCGTCTGTCTCCTCCCAGACTTCCTTGAGCTGATCTCGGCTGCCCTGTAGGGGGCAGAGTCAAGGGGAGGAGGGGAAAAAACCCAGGTCTCCTGGCTCCCAACCCCCTACCTGCCAATCATCATTCAAGCTCTGCCCCACTTGACTTCCCCCTACAATTACTCCACACCTTCCCAGAGCTGGGAAGAGGTAGGAAGGGGGCTAATCCCCTTCCCCCATCATCAAGTCCTCCCCGAGCCCACAAATGGAGACCACCTCCACCCCCTGCAGTGAGGAGTTCCACAAATGAGTTCAGCACAAGCATGACTGTTGGCTCTGTGATGCCCGTTAGTGACTCTTGTCCCTGTAGCTGGACAGACGCAGGCAACCTCCATCACCTCCCATCCTCTACGGTGCTGGGCTTTCTGAGGTAACCCCACGCCCCCGAAGCTGGGAGAACTGCAGGTTAATGCTGACCTGTGACCCTTGCAGTAACAGGTCCTGCAGGCAAATGTGTCCCCCTCCCCAATGCACCTATATACCCTGCTGCAAGGAGTTCCCCTGGTAACTCCCATGTCCTGCTCCCCTGAGGCTGGGAGAAGGCCCTTACCGGGACGTTGACTTTGGGGTGCTCCTTGTGCTTCTGGCGCAGCTCCTGGAAACGGGCCTCCTCCGCCCGCCGCTTCTCCTCATCCAGGGACTTGAGGTACTCACGCCGTTCGTGCTCCTTCAGCATCTCGTAGCGTTTGAACTCCTCGTGGTGGGCCGCGTCGTAGTTCTCCAGGTCCTTAGTGGCCTGCCAGAGGGGCGGCCATCAGCACGCAGTCCAGGAGTCCTGGTTCCCAGGAGTCCCCTCCCCTCCTTGCTGTAACCATTAGACCCCGCTCCCCTCCCAGAGCCGGGGAGAGAACCCCGGAGTCCGGGCTCCCAGCTCCCCACTGTTCTGACCCAGCTACATCAGGTTCATGGGCCTATGTCATGTTCTCTCCACCCTCTAACCCCTGCCCCATGCTGGGTGAGTCCAAAGGATCCAAGGGGACCCCCACGTGGGGGTTAAAGGGTTAACAGGAGGGGATTTCCCTATATGGGGGGGGGCGGGTTCCCGTCACTGTATCCAGGAAGAGGACGGGATAAACCACCCCACCAATCCCCCAGCTTCCCCCTCCCCTGTCGACCCCATCCCCCGCCCGAAGATTTGGTTCCTTTCAACCGCCCCACCCCGCACTCACCGCCTGGATGAGCAGCTCCAGGTCCCGGGCCTCAAAGGTTTGCTGGTTCTGGGGGTCCAGGTGCTCGAACTGCTTCAGCAGCCCCAGGTGATCGATCTGCACGTCTGGGGGAGACACGGGACTCAGGGGGGGCAGGGCCTGTCCCCTCTAGGGGACATCGGCTCCCACCCAGCATCAGGGCAGGGACTGACTGGGTCGGGGGGGCAGGGAATGGGGCGCGGGGTCTGTCCCCTCTAGGGGCTGGCTCCCATCCTCCCTTGCTTAGTTGGGGAAACTGAGGCAGGGAGGGAAAGGTGAAAGTTCACCTGGTACCACTAGCCCAGTTGGGAAAAGAACCCGAGTTCTCCCAGTCGCCTTTTCCCCCCTATATGTACCAGACCTCCCCCCCGCCCCTCCTAGCACTGGGGAAGGAACCCAGGCGTCTGGGCTGCCCACTCACTCTGCTCCATGGTGGCGTCCATCTTGGCCTTGAGCAGCATGCGGAGCCGGGAGACCTCCTGGCGCTTCAGCTCATCCAGCTTCGTGCGGACGTGATGGCTCACGAAGTCCAGCTCCTTGCTCAGCTTCCCGCTCTGCCACAGAACGGGGGGAGGAGCTGCCATAAAGACACGCCCCCTTCCACATGCCCCGCCCCCCAGTGGGCCCACCCTGGGGCTGGAAAAGACACACCCCCTTCCACATGCCCCACCCCCTAGCCAGCTCACCCTGGGGCTGG
>ML677484.1:24302-34955 GCA_007922305.1 Dermatemys mawii
TGCGGGGAAGCTCACAGCACCATGGAACCCCAGCCGGGGCACTGCTGCGGGGAAGCTCACAGCACCATGGAACCTCAGCCAGGGCATTGCTGTGGGGAAGCTCACAGCGCCAGGGTCCCTGGCTAGGGACACTGCTGTGGGGAAGCTCGCAGCGCTGTGGAACCCCAGCTGGGGCGCTGGGGCGCAGCACTGTGCTCTAATCCCACCCCACCCCCCGCCGTGGCCCCCGGCTCTCTTCAGGAACACGAGACGCTGCTGACCCGATTCCAGAACCGGAACCTCCAGAACCTGCTGGTTCTGCAGAACAAGGTGCCGGCCTGGAACGAGGAGACCCAGTCCTACGTGCTCAACTTCCACGGGCGCGTCACCCAGGCCTCCGTCAAGAACTTCCAGATCGTCCCCGACCACGACCGTGAGTCGGGGGGGGAGGGTGATGGGGGGAGCCAGGCCGGCGCTGCGGGGGTGGGAAATGAGAGGCAACAAAGGAGGGATCAGGGCTGCCCCCTCTCTCCCCGGCCTTGGTTGTTAGGTGGGTTGTGGGAGCAGGACCAGGCCTGGGGTGGTAGACGGGGCTGGATTTGGGGGGATCTGAGCCCCACAAACTCACCCCCCAGCAGAGTACACTGGCCTGCAGTTCGTGTGGGGGTATGTGGATTGGGGGGCATTAGAGCCAGATCAGAGGCTGTTGGGGCAGGTTGCGGGGGATTTGTGGGACATTGGGGGAACAAAGGGGAATTAGAGGAGGCTGGCGGGAGGGATCGGGGAGATTTGGGGGGAGATCGGGGGGAACTGGGGGGGATTTAGGGAGGTGGGTTGTGGGTATCTGGGGTGAGGATCAGGGGAACTGGGGGGAACTTGGGGGGCTGGTGGGGGGATCGGGGAGATTTGGGGGGGAATGAGGGATTAGGGGGGCTGTGCCCCACTCACTAACCCCCCGTCCCCCTCCAACCCCCAGCCGAGTACATCGTGCTGCAGTTTGGCCGGGTGGCGCCCGACGTCTTCACCATGGACTATCGCGCCCCCCTCTGCGCCCTGCAGGCCTTCGCCATCTGCCTGTCCAGCTTCGACGGGAAACTCGCCTGCGAGTAGCCCCCGGACATGACCCCGTGACCTCCGACCCCCAACATGACCTCTGATCTCCAACCCCTATTACCTCAGGCATGACCCTGTGACCTCGGACCCACACAACCTCAGGCATGCCCCCCACGACCCTGGACATGACCCCCAATCCCCGTGCCCTTGGAATGACCCCAGGACCTCTGATCCTGCAACCTTGGAATGACCCCATGACCTCTGACCCTCCGCCCTGCTCACGTGATCTCCATCCCTGTAACCTCTGACCCATGCTGACCCACACTGAGTGGCTGGTTCCTTTCTGACCCACTCCTTCCCCTGTTGACAGTCCTTGTGACCCTTGACCTTTGATTCCTTGACTTTACCTTTTGACCTCTGATTATCTTGACCTCTGCCATTTTTAACATCATTCTTGATCTTTGACCTCCCCATCTTGGCCTCTGACCTCTTTGGGCCTAGCTCATCCTTGACCTATGTGGCCCTCTGGTCCTTTAATGTCATCCTTGTCCTGTGGTCCATTTGACCCTTAACCTCTGACCTTTTATCCTGACCTTTCCCCTCTGGCTCTGAACCATTTCACCTCTCGTGAAGACGTTGCCGTGATGGCAGCTACAGCCGCCGTCTTGATTGACTCAGTTTCCCCCACCCCCCAAAAAGGGGGATCAGGGCTATTCTGGGGGACCCCCCAAGCCATGGACTATAAAGCACCCCTCAAACCCGAGAGTGTAACAGATTCTTGATCCAAATAAAATCTACCCAAAAGCGAGAACCCCGAGAGGGGCTGGTTGTTGAGCCCAATTTGGGGGGGTCCTGCCAACCTCATCCCCTAGTCTCAGGCTCTCTTCAGGGTGCTGCTCCTGTCCAGCCCCCCATGTCCTGAGTCCTGTAACCCCCTCAACACCAGAGCTGACCCCGCCCCGCCAGATGCGCCGTACCTCAGACACCCCCAGAATCCCACTACTGGGACAAAGGGGCCATTCTTATACTATTGTTATGAGGCCTGTGCCTGCCTCAGTTTCCCTCAGGGACCCCATATTCCTTCACCCCTGATCCTGTTGCCTCCCCCCACGTCACACATCCCACCTGGCGATTCGTGGGGGTGGGGCATACCCTGAGGCAGGCTGGCCCTTTGGGAGGACCCAGCACCTGCAAGAGGGGGAGGGGGAGCCCTTAGACCACAACCAGGGCGTGGGGCAGTGAAGGAGAAAGAGATGAGCAGAAATCATCCCCCCGCCACACCCGCCGCCCCTTCCCCCCCCCCCCTTTCCGTCTGTACCCTGGAGTGTGGGGGAGGTTGATCCTCCCCCTGCCCCACCTGTCATCGAACCCGCCCCATGCCCAGTGACCTAGGGTGTGCCACTGTGCCCCAAGCCACCCCACCCCATCCGCCCCCACACAGCCTAAGAAGGGGGATCCGCTCAGCCAGCTTCATCATGCACCAGCCAGGCCTGGAGCAGGAGAGACGCCTTTGCACCCCAGAAGCCGGGACCCGCCTGAAGTCCGGCCCCTGCCAGGCCATGGCCACCCGCTGGGGCATCTGCTCCGCCGGCAAAATCAGCCACGACTTCCTGGTGGCCCTGAAGACCCTCCCGGCCACGGAGCATCAGGTGGGGCTGGGGAAGAGGTTTCAGAAAGCCTGGGTTCTCTCCCCAGGTCTGGGAGCCAGGTGGGGCTAGTGATTAGAGCAGGGGGGCTGGGAACCAGGACTCCTGAGTTCCTTTGATGGCTCTGGGAGGGGAGTGGGGTCTAGTGGTTAGAGGGCAGGGGAGAAGCCAGGATACCTGGGTTCTGTCCCCAGCTCTGGGAGAGGAGTGGGATCCAGTGATTAGAAAGTGGAGGGCAGGCGTGGCGAGGCTGGTTAGAGCAGGTGGGGCTGAGAGCCTGGACTCCTGGGTTCTTGGCTCAGTGCTCACAGACTGGGAAAGGGGTTGGTTCTGGGGGGGTCCCGGCTGCCTCACCCCCCCTTTTAACCCTCCCCCTGCCAGGCTGTGGCCATCGCCGCCCGTGATCTCGCCCGGGCTCAGGCATACGCCCAGAAACACGGGATCCCCCGAGCTTATGGGAGCTACGAGGAGCTGGCACAGGACCCCGACGTGGGTGAGTCCCCCTGGGAACCCACATGGGACCTGACCCAGAGAGAAATCCCTGGAGGGCAGGACACAGTGCCTGTCCCCTCTAGGGGGCACCAGCTCCCACCCGGCCCCAGGGCAGGGACTGGCTGGCTCAGGGGGGCAGGGAATGGGGCCTGGGGACAGTCCGTGAGTCCAGGGATACCTTTGGGGCAGGCTGAGACTGCGGAAGTCTGGAGACTGATTTGGGAGGGGCAACCTGGAGCCAGGACGCCTGGGTTCTCTCCCTGGCTCAGAGAGGGGAGTGGGGTCCAGTGGTTGGGGAGGGAGGGGGCCTGGGAGCCAGGACTTCTGGGTTCCACCCCCGTTTCCCCCTTCCTGTGGCAGACGTGGTCTATGTGGGGGTCATAAACCCCAAGCACCTGCCCGTGGGGCGGCTCTTCCTGGAGGCCGGGAAGCCGGTGCTGCTGGAGAAGCCCATGGGGATGAACGCGGCGGAGGTGAGGGAGCTGGCGCGGCTGGCCCGGAGCCAGGGGGTCTTCCTGATGGAGGTGAGTGACCCCCCCCCAACCTCTCCTGCAGCCCAGCACCCCCTGCTCTGCCCCCACCCCAGCACAGCACCCCCTAGGCGGTGACACAGCACACAGAGGGACATGGGCTGACCCCCGTGAAGCCAGGGACGTCCCTTATTCCCGGCTCTGCACCCTCTGAGCTGGGGAATTTCTGGGGCTGGGACAAGCCGTGGGGGGGAGGACTGGGGGGGGGAAGGGCTCTTGAGTGTGGAAAGGCCCCACGGGCCGATCCCAGTGGGGCAGTGCCGTGGGAGCTGCTGGGGGACAGGCCCCAACAGGCTGGAGCCAGCCCCGCCCGTGAGTCGGCCCCACAGGGACCCCGCCCCGCATCACGGGTGCCGAGGGTGGGGTAGAGCCACCCACTGATCGGTCCTGGCACCCTGCCTGCTAGCACTGTCATGGGGCCAGCAGGGCGAGAGCACCCTCCCCGTTACCCTCATTCCCTGCAGCCCAGCACACCCCCCCGTACCACCCGTTTCCCATGGCCCAGCACCCCCCGGCTGAGCCCCGCCCACACAGCCTGGCACCCCCGGCCGAGCCCCTGCCCCCACATCCCCCTGCTTAGCCCCACTCCTCAGCACTGACTCTGCCCCTGCCCCCCAGGCGTTCTGGTCCCGCTTCTTCCCCCTCTCGGAACAGACCCGCCAGCTGCTGGCCCAGGGGGCAGTGGGTGAGGTGAAGCTGGTCTTGGTGGACACGGGGCACCCCATGGAGAACATCCCCCGGTTGGTGCAGAAGGAGCTGGGGGGCGGTGCCCTGCTGGACGTCGGCTGCTACTGCGTCCAGTTTGCCAGCATGGTCTTCGGGGGGCAGAGACCGGAGTCCATCGTCGCCTCGGGCTTCCTCTACCCCTCCGGTAGGGGGCTGAAGTGGGGGGCACTGGCAGGGCGGCGCAGGGGGTCGGGAGTGAGGGGCACCAGCAGGGCAGGGGCCTGTGGGTCAGCAGTGAGGGGCACGGGCAGGGTGAGAGGTAGGCGGGGGGCAGTGGGTCAGGACTGAGGAGCCCTGGCAGGGCAGTGGGGCAGGACTCGGGGGCACCAGTATGGGGGAAGAGGACTGAGGTGCTGCTCTCCCTGTCCCCCAGGTGTGGACGAAACCACCTCGGTGATCCTGAACTACGCGGGCAGGCGCCAGGCCGTGCTGTCCTGCACCATGAGCGTCGAGGTCCCTAACCAGGCCCACATCTGCGGCACCAAGGGCACCATCGAGGTGCGGGGCTGTGGGGGTGCACAGAGGGGGCAGCCCCTGGCCTGTGGCCCAAGGGGAAGAAAAGACCAGGGAACATGGCGGGGGGCCAGGACTCCTGGGTTCTCCCTGGCTCGGGGAGGGGAGTGGAGGGCCAGTGGGTAGAGTGGGGGGCAGGCTGGGACTCGTGGGTTCTCCCTGGCTTGGGGAGGGGAGTGGGGGCTAGTGGGTAGAGCAGGGGGGCTGGGACTCCTGGGTTCTATCCCGGGAGTGTGCAGTGATGGGGGTAGGCTCAGACTGTGTGTGTGGGGGGGCTGTTAACTCTTACTTCCCTGCCCCCTCCTAGCTCCCTGCCCCCTGGTACGCCCCCACCACGCTGATCGTGAATGGCCAGCGCCATGAGTGTCCCCTGCCAGCCCCCTCCCAGCCCCTCAACTTCTCCAACGGCACCGGCCTGCGCTACGAGGCCCAGCACGTGCGGGAGTGTCTGCTGCAAGGTACGGGCCGGGGACCCAGCCTCTGCTTCGGGCACTGGGGTGTCTGGGAGCCAGGACACCTGGGTTCCCTCCCTGGCTCTGGGAGACGAGTGGGTTCTAGGGGTTAGAGTGGAGGGGGGCTGGGATCCAGGACAGCTGGGGGCTCCCGCGTACTGGCTCTGGGAGGGGAGTGGGGTCTAGTGGTTAGAGCCGGGAGTCCAAGCTGTCTTCACCCATCTAGCAGTAGCAGCCCCTGGCTGGGGCACTGCTCAGGGGGAAGATCACAGCCACACCACCGCCCCGCCAGCTGAGGTCTCTCTCCCCCCAGGCCTGACGGAGAGCCCCATCATGAGCCTGGCCGACAGCGAGCTGGTGGCCTCCATCGTGGAGGAGGGGCTGCGGCAGCTGCGCGTGCCCTACTCCGAGGACCGGCAGGGCTGAGTGGGCCGGACGCCGGGGGACAGGCCCTGGCCGGGGGGGCCTGCGCCAGTGCCAGTGTGGAGGCTGCAATAAACAGGACCCCGCCCAGCTGCCGTGTGACTCCTTGCAGGACAGAGGTGGGGGGAGGGGGGAGCGCAGGATGCCTGGGTTGTTCCACCGAGGACACCTTATCTTAAACTCCCCTCGGGGAAGCCCCCAGCTGAGATCAGGGCCCCTTATTTTGGGCAAATACCCCCTACAGCTGCCCTCTAACTCCAGGCTATTGCCCTGCCTGCACCTGGTCAGCAGGGGCAGTTACTTCCCCACTCCATCTAGATTCTTGTGTCGCTTCCTAGAAGCCTGCAGCTGAGTACGAGGGGGGGCTCCCTTATGGACTCCCCCTCTCTGTGCCACAAGCACCCCACCCCCATCCCACACACACCTACCCCTGCTGGGCAAAGGGCCAGAACAAGCAGAGGGGCAGACACAATCGCCACAGAACCTCAGCCCCATAGGCTGGGTGACGCCCGTGGAGAAGCAGCTACTGAAAGAGGGGCGTATAGAGGAGAAGCAGCCGAGCCCCCCAAGCTCCCCCCCCACCCCCCGGCCGACTGAAGGGCTACCAGAACCATCGCAGCGGAGCAGAAGGCTCCTCGGAGCTCCAGGCCAGACCCCGGGGCGAGGCTGCGGGATTCCCCCCTCCCCAGCCAGTGTTCACCCCGCTGGGGGGATAAATCGCAGAGGGGCAGAGAAGAGCCCCAGGGACGATTCCAGGCTCAGAGCCCCTGCCCCAGAGCGAGAGGCGGGAGCTGCGTCACTGAACAGAGATGGGGGGACCGGAGGCCCTAGAGGGCTCCCACAGATGAAACTGTGCCTGTGGTTTCCCCCTGTGGGGAAGGAGGGACACAGGACTAGGATCTCCACTGGGGGGAGCGGGGGCCTGCCTTCAAAATCTTTTAGGGGTCTGCCCCTGAAAGGACAGCAGAAATCCCTGGCCAATCAGATCCAAGCACAGGGAGATAATTCCCAGCAGAAACAAAGCGGGGTGGGGGGGAGGGAATTAACGCTTGGAGCTCCTCTCCCCCGTATGGCAAATGGGACCGAAGTCAGGGTGGCCCCAGAAGGTCAGACGAGCTGGGACAAGACTCCCCACAAGGAGCATCCCAGAGCCCCTGGACTAGCACACGTCTGGCAGGAGGGGGGGGGGAAGCACTTGGGTTCCACCCCACTGACCCCTCAGGGTTTGGCTGGCATTAGGGGGTGCCAGGGAAAATTATAGGGGTGGCCCTCAAAGAGCTCAAGGCCTTTCTGCTCTGGGAAAGGACCCAGTGCACTGGAGTCAAGGCCCCACATGGAAAGGGCCTTGAAGGTGCCTGCGAAGAGTTCTAAAACCCGCAGTGACTCGGGCTGCTGCGGGACGGAGTGGGCGGCACGAATTGGGGGTGCCCTCAGTGAAACGGGCCCGAGACGCCCCCAGCTGACAGAGGAGCCGGGTAACAGTGGAGGGGGAGAAAACACCAGCACCAAAAGGGCAACGGGGGCGGCGGATGGAAGCCAGAGCCTGGCCCAAATTTGAAAGAGCGCCAGGGAGCCACGTGGAGGATTTTCCAGCTCTCGCTGGCGTCTCTGGCCCGGGCCCCTTCTGGGAGGGGTGCGAAGCCACGGGCTGAGTGCAGGGAGAAGCGGGTTCGTTCTCTGCCGTGTGCTACACGAGAGGGAAGCTGAGGGGGATTTCGTGGCCCAGCCAAGCCCCGGAGCGGCCCGGACACCGGAGCCGGGCCCTGTGAGACGCACAGCGAGGGGCTGGGTGGAAACAGAGGGGCTGGTTTTATTGAGGTTCAAGGCTCACACCAAGATGCCGTACTGCTTCAGCACGGCCGTGTACCTGGCGATCTTCCCCTCCACGTTCTTCTCCGCCTGCTTCTGCAGTTTCTGGAAGAGACGCCCGGGAGGAGGAATCAGAGCGAGATTCGGGGAAGCCCCCCGCAGGGGTGGGGGACCTGTACTGGCTGTATGGGAGCCCTTCCTCCCACAGGACTCCAAGGCCCGATGACCCCCAGGGACACTCACCATCAGCTTCTTCTTCTTGTTATAATGCAGCTTGGCTTTCTCCTTGCGTTTCTCCTCCAGGGTCGCGGTGATGGCTTGGTACTTCCAGCCAACCTCATGGGCCAGGCGACCCAGGAAGGCGAACTGCGAGGGCAGGGGAGAGACGGGTCAGGAGAGAATCCAGGAGTCCAGGCTCCCTACACCCTGCTCTAACCCTCCAGCCCCCCCTCCTGCAGTGCCCCCAGGTGGTCTCAGATGGTAGTGCATGTAAGATGTTGTCTCATGGTCGTGAGACTCGAAGAGAAGTGAGTTAGCCTCATCACCGACCACCCGAGGTGCCAGCTCCCAGCACAGGGTACGGCACAGCTGCTGGCTCAGCGTGGCCAGGGCACCACAAGACAGATGGCACCTGCACTGAACAAAGCTGTCCCATGACTGGCCACTAGCTGACACGTGACGCTGGAGACCAAGGAATCATGTGGCAAGTAGTCCCACAGGTTAACACCATACTGCCCAATAAACCCATTACCTCAGATGAATTGCTTGTCTCCGATATCACGTGGCCACCAGTTCCCCAAGTTAATACCACTGGCAAATTAACTTATTGCCTCGGAATTGGCCCTGGCATCATGTGGCAAGTAGTCCCATGGGTTAATAACTCCCTGAGTTTTGCTTTGAGGAGTCCTTTGTTCTGACAGGCTGTGGAACTACCAGCCTCATGACAGCGATGCCTTCGATCAGGTTTCAACCTCCTGCCCCTACTTGCGCGCGGAAAGGGGGCTCTGGGAGGAACGTACCTTGCGCGTCGGCTTCAGGCGTACGACTTTCAGCGCAGCGGGTACCACCATCCGTTTCCGCTGTGTGGGGGGAAAGGAGAGAGTTACGGGTACGAAGGAGACGGGGTGGAGGGCAGAGGGGTGGGTCTGGCGTGTCTCAGAGTCAACGTTTTTCTCACCCGGCATCAAACAATGTAGGTAGATGGAGCATCATGGACACGGGCCCCACCATCCCCGCCCCCACCACAGCCCTCCGGGGGGCACCGTTACCTTGTCGTAAGGGGGCGGAATCCCATCAAAGACCTTCAGTCTCTCCAGGGCGGCCTGGCCTCGCTTGGTCTTGTGGGGCAGCATCCCTGCAAGGAGAGGAGACCAGCTGTGGGAGCGGGGCTGCAGACAGGGCGCCCGGCGCTGTGGGTCTCTGCCCCGACCAAGGCTCCATAGGGGCATGGCTGGGACCCACTGTGCTGCGGCTATTCTCTGCCCCCGCCAGGGCCCATAGGGGTGTGCCTGGGACACACTACATAGTGGATATTCAGTGCCCCCCAGGGCCTATAGGGGATGGATCATGGTGTGGCCAAGATAACCTGTGCTGTGGGTCTCTGCCCCCCAGGCTCCACAGGTGTCCCAGCCATGCCCCATTTTACTGTGACTATTCTCTGCCCCCACCCCCAGGGCCCATAGGGGATGGACCATGAGTGTGGCCCAGGCCCCTGCGCTGTCGTTGTGCCCTACCCCCAAGGTGCACATCAGCAGCCCCCCGCCCCCCACTGTCCCCCGAAGCCCAGCCAAGCGCTGGGGGTCGTTACCTCGGACCGTGCGCCAGAAGATGCGGCTGGGGGCGCGGAAGTGGTAGGGCCCGCGGGACGGGTTGGTGTTCATGCGTTTGCGGAGAAAGGCCAGGTACTTCACTGGAACGAGAGCGGAGCGGGGTCAGCCAGGGACCGACTCCATCAGACGCCTGGGTCCCAGGCCCAGCACAGCTACTGGGTTCAGGAGGAGGACACCACCTCCCTGGGCCTCAGTTTCCCCTCCCTCACTCAGGGTGGAGAGTCAGGACAGGGCTTGTGTCTGCCTGGGTCTGTGCAGTGCTCGGAACCACAGGGCGGGTCCCACACTCCCGGTGCTGGGGGGATCTGTACAGCTCCCAACACGACCATAATACTGGGGTCACTGCCCCCTTCCCGGGGAGAGCTCTCTGCCGACAACAGACACAGCAGAGAAGCAACTGACGCTAGGTAGTACCCAAGCCACAAGGGAAAGGGAGGATCAGAAAAGGATTCAGGAGTCCTGGCTCCCAGCTCCCCCTGCGTTAACACCCTCTCCCCAGCGCTGGGAGAGAACCCAGGCGTCCTGGGTCCCAGTCCCGGCAGAGGCACTCACGTTTGTTGCGGTAGAAGTTCCCGGAGATGTTGATGCCCTCACATCTGACCACCACCACCTTGCGCCCTAGGAGGAAGGAGAGCAGGACGTTAACGAGACTGCACCACCGGCGGGGAGCCCGGGCACAGCGACTTCGGGGGTTCAAGGGCTGCAGGGGGATTCGGGCTCCGGCTTTGAGCCCATCGCCGCGGACTCAGACAGGGGGCAGTAGGAGAGGCAGAAGAGATTAGTGCATTTAATAGCAGGGTCAGGAAACCCACCCTTAGCAAACAGCATAGCTCTAGAGAACCCAGGAGTCCTGGCTCCAAGCCCCCTGGCCACCTGCTAGACCCCACTCCCCTCCCAAAGCAGAGAGAGAACCCAGGCGTCCTGGCCCCTCAGGGAGCAGTCTCAGATGGTAGTGCATGGATGGGGTGTTCTCACGGTCGTAAGACTCGAACACCGAGACAACATCATCACAGACCCCCTACAGCAGGGTGGGGCCCGGGGGGTGGGGAGGGATTCCTGGGCTTCGGGGGCACCCCCCAGTGACACTCACCCAGCAGGACCTGCTTGGCCACGATGGCCGCCAGGCGCCCCAAAAGGTGGCCGCGTCCATCGATGACCAGAACCTGAAGGGAAGGAGGAAGACGGGTGAGTGTCACTGGGG
>ML677484.1:79955-101578 GCA_007922305.1 Dermatemys mawii
CCCCCCCCCGCAGCACGATTCGATCCTGTCCCAGCTCCAGGGAGAGCTCCCGCGCCGAGCCCTGCGGGAGGGGTCGTGAGAGCCTGTGGGGACAGACCCGCCCCACAGAGCCCTCTGCTGGGAAAGACCCACCCCACAATGCCCCCTGCAGGGACAGACGCACCCCACAGCTGGCATCCCTGCCCCACGGCGCCCTCTGCAGGGACAGACCCACCCCACAGCCAGCGTCCTGCCCCCAAGCAGCTCCTGCTGGGACAGACCCACCCCCCCGCCCCCCCCCCCGGCCCCCAGCACCTCCTGCTGGGACAGACCCGCCCCCCAGCACCTCCTGCTGGGACAGACCCGTCCCCCAGCCAGTGCCCCGCCCCTCTACACCTCCTGCTGGGACAGACCTGCCTCCAGCCAGGAGCTCCCCTCAGCAGCACTCACCACTCTGGGCAGGTGGATCTCAGCCAGCAGGAATTCGGGGGACCCTCCTGCCGGCTCCGCCAGAATGGTGAATTTGGGGAGCACAGGGGAGCTGCAGAACGAAACGGGGGTGGGGAAAGGAGGCACTCAGAGGGGGACAGGACCGAGCTCCTTTCCCAGCCCAGGGGAGGGGCTGCGGGGCCCAGCCAGGGACTCTTGCCGAGGGGAAGGGGGGCAGCAGCAGAGGTGGGGGCACTCTGGGGCGAAGTGCGGGGGGAAGGGGCCCCAGCAGAGGTGGGGAGCCATGGGGGGAGGAGATTTTAGCACCCAGTAAAAACCTCTGTCTGCCCCCACACATCCCCCTTTGCTCCAAGGCCTGCCCATGGCCCCAGCCCCCCAAGTCTTGGCTGTGGGTCTCTCACTTGTCTCCCTGCCTCCACTGCAAGACCCCCACAGGGGACGTCCTCCGACCGAGCCTTCCGGTCCATTTCTCTCGCTGTGTCAATTTCAGTGTGTGTGGGGGGGGAGAGGGGGTTAGCAGTTGCTTGTGCCTGACCCCGTCGCCAATCTGGGGGGCTGGGCTTGGGGGGGTGGGGGGCTGGAAAATCCTTTGGAGCCCCACAGGCTCACAGCAACCCAAGGAGCGAGACCCACAGGGGGTAGAGACTGCGGGGAGGGTAATCGGACACTCGCCCCCCCCAACCCCCCCTCACCCGGAGTCCATCTCCTGTATGACGGGGCTGGACTTGGTGCGGATGGTCTGTCCTGAGATGGAGCCCATGAACCTCCGGTTCTTCAGGATTCGCCATTCTGCAGAGCGGCGGGGAAGGGGTTAATGAGGAGGGGCAGATCGGGGGCACTGGAGCAAGAGCCCCCCGCCCCCCACCCCCTGCCAGTGCCCCTCACTCCCGACCCGCAGCCCCTGCCAGCCCAGCCCTGGGCTCCTCCCTGCCCTGCTGGTGCCCCTCACTCCCGACCCTGGCCAGTACCTGGGTGATTGACGTCCATCTTGTACTTGTCTGCCAGCCCCTCCAGGGCTACCGTGATGAAGAACTCCTTGAAGAAGGGGTCAGCCTGGCACAGGAAAAGGGCCAGGTCAGCCAGCCCCACAGGACACCCTGGGGACCACAGTGGAGCTACATCCCTGCCGTCCCCCACCCCATAACTCCCCTGCTCCCGAACCGGGCCACACCCGCAGCGTGGGGACCACGGGGCCGCAGGACCGGCCCAGCGGGGGGCGCTCACCTCCACTTTGCTGAAGAAGCCGGAGTTGATGACCACGTCGTACGCGGTGCAGCCGTTCCCGCCTGCGACAGAGAACGACTGTGAGCTCCCCTCCTCCCACGGCCTGGGGTCAAAGCCAGTGCGTCCTGATCTCTGGGGCCAGGGGGAGCCGGCGCCCCACAGAGGGGATAGGCCCCGTTTCCCGCTCTCTGCCTCCCTGAACCAGCCAGTCCCTGCCCTGGGGCCGGATGGGAGTCAGCGCCCCCTAGAGGAGACAGGCCCCGTGTCCCATTCCCATCCGTTAAGCCAGGGAGTCCCCGCTCTGGGGCCAGATGGGAGCCGGTACCCCACAAAGGGAACAGTCCCTGTGTCCCGCTTCCTGTCCCCCTGAGCCAGCCACTCCCCGCCCTGGGGCCGGATGGGATCCGGCACCCCCTAAAAAGGGACAGGCCCTTTGTCCCATTCCTCACCCCCCTCATTTCAGCAAGTCCCCACCCTGGTGCTCACCCCCCCCCCCACAGGGCTAAGGGACAGGAGTCCCTGCTGAAAGTTGGGGGTCACAGAGACCCCAACACTGTGTGTTTGTACGCAGGGCAGCCAGGGGTCACCGTGAGAGGTTCCAGCCGTAGGGCGGGGGTGGGGGGGTCACATGGGGGCGGGGCTCACTGTTGTCCAGCTCGGCGTGGGGCTCCCCCAGGCTCATGGGGATGCGGAAGGACGAGGCGCTGTCCGACTCGATGAGACACTCCAGCTCCTGGCGGCTAAGGTCGGGGGGCGGTGGGATGTGCGGCGATCGGCAGATGTTCACAAACACCTTCTCCTGGGAGCCCGTGTGGGTCTTAATGCAGAAGCCTAGAGGGGGAGGGAAAAGGGGTTGGTGCCCCTCACTCCCAACCCACAGCACCCCAGCATCCTAGCCCTGCCGCCCTCCCAAAACTCCATACCAGGCTGAGGCTGGATTGGTTTCGAGTCACGCACCGAAGGCATCGCATTTTGGATCTTCTGGGTGGCCTGGAGAGAAAAAGGAATGAGAGAGAAACCGGATCCCATGACACCCACCCCGTGGGCCCCCCAGAGGCACAACGCCTGCGATGAGACCCCAACACAGCCAGGTCCTTGTGAATGAACCACAACTCCTCCCCCACCCTGGATCCCAACTATGAGCCCCCCTGCCCCCAACTCAATCGCTGCATCACCTGGAAGGAAGGAGAATGGGACCAAGGGGGGATCCCACTAGTCCCCGATTCCCCCATCAGTCCCCCCAACCCACTACAGCCTCCTCCCAGGGGCTGATTCCTCTGCCAGCGCCCATGGCCAGCTTCCCCCTACCCACAGCCATCAGAGCACCACAAACCCTGCAGCGGGGAGCGAGCTGACCCCACGAGGTCAGCAACACACTGAGAGATCCCCGCCAAGACCCCGCCTTGCCAGCCTCCAAGGGCTTGCTGCTCCCGCACAGGGCCCCAAGAGCAAAGCCAGCACGCTGCCCCCACAACGCTCCCCAGCACAGCCCTGCACTCGGGAGTGGGGAGCCAGGCAGGGGCTGGGCCGCTCACAGACCTGGAGAAGCAGCTGTCTGAACTCCTCATCGTCTTCCTCCTCCAGCTCTGCCGACAGCAGGGACTTGTCCGTCTGGGAGGCCATGGGCCCTGCTCCGGGAACGGGGCTGCAAAGCAGACAGAACTTCAGACACATGGCCCATGGTGCGGCGAGGGAACGCACAGCCCCAAAGCTGCCCCCTATCGCAAAGGGCAGAGGGGCCCGCGGCTTCCCCAGCCGGGCCTGGTCCCGGCCGGCAGGGACTCCGGGGCACCGCTGGAGCGTGGGGCACCAGGCCCAACCACCTGCTGCAAGGAGTGGAGTGGGGGGGTGGGGCACCGTGGGGGATTTGCCCCTGGTGGGATCTATGCACCCTAAGGGGCTGCAGCCCCCCGACAAGGTGTCACCCCCGAGGCACCAGGCCAGGCTGCCGGCGCTGCCAGCCCAGGGTGCGCAGAGAGAGATGGGGGGTGGAGGCTCCCACCTGGCCACCCCCAGGAGACCCTCCCCCGGGTCCTTGAGCCAGGTTCAGAGCCCCCTCCTCCTCTTCCTCCTCCCCTCCCCCATGAGCCGGGGAGAGAACCCAGGAGTCCAGGCTCACAGCCCCTTCCCTCGTGAGCCGGGGAGAGAACCCAGGAGTCCGGGCTCACACCACCCCCACCGGCACTGATCCCCACCCTTGGCCTCCCCGCTGCTATTGGCAACGGTTGCCCAAGCCTGCGATGCCCGTTAAACCGACTTCCGGTATCGGTCGCCACACTTCCGGTAAGGGCATTCTCACTTCCGGGGTAGGGTTTTCGCCACACTTCCCGTTTTTTGCCACATTTCCTATCACTGGGAGAGGGCGGGACTTCTGGCGACTCACTTATTGGTTCGATGTCAATGTCAAAGATGCCCTTTCCGGCATTTGAACGCCACACTTCCGGTCTCTCCGCAGCTCGGTTTTACCTTCTTCCGGCGGAAGTGGTCGAGCTAGGTCATGGCCCGTCCCTGAAACCCTAGTCTCTATGGTTCGCCGGAGGTCGGAAGTGGAGCTAGGTCCCTCTGGCGGCCGGGGCGGGCTATGTTGGGGCAGAGTCCTGCGGGGAGTCAATGGCTGGAGCTGCGGTGGGGCTCCCGTCCGTGTGGGGCATCTACAGCTCCATGGAGTATGGACCTGCCCCAGAGGGGGCGGGGCCTGCCCAGGTAAGGGCCCGCCGCCCCCATATTGAGAGCCCGGACTCCTGGGTTCTCTCTCTGGCTCTGGAAGGGGACTAGTGGTTACAGCAGCGGGAGCTGGGATCCAGGACTCCTGGGTTCTCCCCCTGGCTCTGGAAGGAGCGTGGGGGCCGGGTGGGCTAGTGATTAGAGGAAGGGCTGGGAGCCAGGACTTCTGGGTTCTCTCTGGTGCTGGAAGGGAGCTAGTGGTTAGAGCAGTGGGAGCTGGGATCCAGGACTCCTGGGTTCTCCCCCTGGCTCTGGAAGGGAAGGGGAGGGGGCTCATGGTTAGAGCAGGAGGGGCTGGGAGCCAGGACTCCTGGGTTCTCTCTCCAGCTGTGCCCCAGGCTACGTTAAGGTGGTTGAGTCCCACACAGCTCTATGTACCTCAGTTTCCCCACGTTCAGTGACAGCCTAGGAGACTGTGGGGATTCAGCCATTAGGGCCTGGTTGCCTGGCCCTTGGCCAATGCAGAATTGCCAAGGCAGCGAGATTTCACTTCCCCCTCCCTCCCCCCACCCGCGGCCCTGACCTTGCTGTAGCTGAGCCAGCAGCCGGGGTGGGGCCGGGGGGGGGGGTGATGCCGAGAGCCTGGGCCCCGGGCCTGGCCCACCTGGGTTTTTCCACTGCAGCCCCACCTCCTGTCCTGCTGCGCTGACACTGCACCCAGACTCAGCAGGTCTCCCCTTGGAGGGGGGAGGGGCGGGGACAGTACGAGAATAGAACCCAGGTGTCCTGGTACCCAGTCACCTCCTCCTAGATCCCACGCCCCTCCCAGGACTAGTAATAGAACCCAGGAGTCCCCTGGGAGTCCCTCCCAGCCCCACTAGACCCCATTCCCCTCCCACAGCTGGGGAGAGAACCCAGGAGTCCTGGCTCCCTAATTTCCAGTCTTTAAAACACGCCCCTCCATGTTAAAACACATCACAGTGAGCTTCGCAAGAGCTGGGATCCAATGACTGACAGCCAGGAATCCTGGGTTCTTTCCCCAGCTCTGGCAGGGGAGTGGGGTCTAGTGGTTAGAGCTGGGGGGCTGGGAGCCTGGACTCCTAGGTTCTGTCCCCAGCTCTGACCCTCTGTGACAGGTCCATTCCCCCTCTCCATACCTCAGTTTCCCCATTTTTTTAATCACACAGTGGGTATTGTTTCATTTCAGCTTGCAGGGGGGCGTATTTTATGCTGGACTAAGATTCAGAATACAGCGATCCTGTCCCCGCCAGAGCGGGACCCCTCCCATGCCTGAATGGGCATTCTGTGGAGAATCCCTCTCTTGCACTATAGGGCTTAGGACCTGCAGTGGCCACATTCTGCTTCCAGCCACTAGAGGGCAGTGCAGGGCCGATCACCCCCGGGTGGAAGTGCGGTCTGTTGTCTAGTCGGGTGTATTTCTCCCGCTTTCCCCCACCCCAGGCCTGGCTGGAGGCTCACGATCGAAGCTTTGGGCATTTCGTGGATGGCAAATGGTTGAAGCCGGAAGGCAGAGAAACCGCCAGCAGCAGCAATCCAGCCACAGGTTCGAGCCCAGACACCCTTCCCCTCGCGACAGCCTCAGTAGCTCACTGCGTCTTACCCTGAAGGGTTAAACTGGATCTGGGGGGTGGGGGTGGGGGCGGGGAATGGCACAGGGGGCCTCTCCATCCGCCCTGGGGACAGGAAATGGGACATGGGGCCTTTGCCCTCTAGGGGGCGCCGGCTCCCATCCGAGCTGGTGAGTCCACGTGTGAGCCGAGTTTGCTGGGTCTCAGTTGCGAGAAGAGCGGGAGGGGGTGGCTGTGTATGCGGGGGAGGAAGCAGGGAGCTCTCTCCATGGGGTGGCGATGTGGGGGGTGCTCTCTCGGTGGAGAGGAGGGGGGTCTATGTGTCAGTGGGGACCTTTCTCCCCGGCCCCCCCTGACTCCTGACCCCGTGCCCCTCCCCAGGGGAGCTGCTGGCCACCACCCTCCAGGGGGAGCCGGAGGACGTGGACGCTGCCGTCCAAGTGGCCACGAAAGCCTTCGGGGCCTGGAGCCGCCTGCCCTGCCACGCCCGAGCCCGGCACCTGCACAAGTGAGCACCGGCCGCGGGGGATGGGGGGCGTGGGGCAGGGGGAGACACGCCCCCGCTTCGGACATATGGCTCTGTCGCCGCCTAGTGGCGGCCGCCTGCCTGGTGCCCGCGGGGCCCCCTGCTGCTTGGCACCCTCGGGCGACGGCCGGTGCCCTCCGCTGGCCGCGGCCTGACCCCGGCCCCCCCTTTCCTCAGCATGGCCCGGACCATCCAAAAACACCAGCGCCTGCTGGCGCTCCTGGAGAGCCTGGAGACCGGGAAGCCCATCGGGGAGGCCCGGGACCGGGATGTGCCCCTGGTGGTCCGACATTTCTACCACCATGCCGGCTGGGCCCAGCTCATGGGCACCGAGATGGGGGGCTGGCAGCCCCTGGGTGAGTATCTCGCCCGGAGCGTAAGGGACCGCGGTGGGGTTCCCTCGCCCCGGGCTGTTTACTTGGGGAAACTGAGGCAGGATGTGGGAGTGGGGATTTCGGAGTGTGCAGCAGAGCTTAGCACAGAACCCAGGGCTCTGGGCTCCCTCCTGACCTCCCCTCTGCTCCCAGACCTGGGGACTGAACCCAGGAGTCCTAGCTCCCAGCTCCTTCCCTGCTCTAACCACTAGACCCCACTCCCCTCCCCGGGCCAGGGAGAGAACCCAGGAGTCCTGGCTCCCTGCTCTGACCTCTCTCTCTGTCTCCCCCCGCCAGGGGTGGTCGCTGCTGTGGTTACCTGGAATTCCCCATTGCTGCCGCTGGCCTGGAAAATCTGCCCAGCTCTGGCTATGGGTAGGTATGGGGGGGTCACCCCACTCTGTGCCCCCCATGTGTGCTCCCTTGGGATCCCCTCGCCCCCCTTGGGGGTCAGCCCAACCCTCCCGCTCAGCGTTCACCCCCCCTCCATGTTTCTATCCCCTCAGCTCCTCTTGGGGGGTGTCGCGTGGTTCTGAGTCCCCCCCAGCCCCTGTCTGTCTCCCCACAGCTTCCCCACAGCCCCCTTCTCAGGGGAAGGGGTCGTCCATCTGGGATTCCACCCCCCGTGATTGTCCCTGTCCGGGAGTCCCCCTGCCCTGAGCCCCCAGCGCCCCCCTCTTGACCATCATCTACCCCCCTCAGGGAACACCGTGGTTCTTCTCCCACCCCCCCGGGCCCGGCTCTCTGCCCTGCTGCTGGCCGAGCTGGGGGCCCAGGCCGGGCTGCCCCCAGGGGTGCTGAATGTGCTGACGGGGGAGGGGGCGCTGGCCGGGGGGCTGGCTGCCCACCCCTCTGTGGACTCTGTGGCTGTGGCTGGCTCCGTGGAGGTACGGGCTTCCAGGCGTCTCTCCCTGCCCCCATGTGCCAGAGGGCTGGTCCGTGGAGGGGTGGAATTGGGGGGCAGGTATCTTGGGGGGGGGGAGCTGCCATGGTCTAAGCTGGGAAGATGGGAGGGGGTTCTGGAGAGCTGAGCTGAGGGGGGAGACCCTGAAGGGAAGGGGCTGCTGTGAGTTGGAGGGGTGTGGGGTATGGGGGAAGGGGGCTGGTGTGACCCATGGGGGTTTGGGAGGCTGGACCCCGGGGTAGCTGAACTGGTGCGGGGTGGGAGGCTGGGGACCTCAGCTATTGCGGGGGTTGGGCTGCTGGAGTTGGGGGCTGCCCTGGCCCCATTCCCAGCACCCCCCTGTCCCCTCCCCTCAGGTGGGGCGCTCACTGCGCCGCGCCACGGCCGGCGGGGGCGCCCGGCTCTCGCTGCAGCTTGGGGGTGACACCCTGGCTGTCGTCTTCGACTCGGCCGACCTGGACGGGGCCGCCGTGGGGCTGAGCGACGTCGTGAGCTGCCAGCGGGGCCCGGTGAGCAGGGAGCGTGGCTTTCCCCTAGGGGGCGCCAGCTGGAGGGGAATGGGGCCCGGGGCCTGTCCCTCTAGGGGGCGCCAGCTCTGATCTGGCCCCAGGGCAGGGACCAGCTGGCTCAGGGGGGCAGGGAATGGGGCTGGGGCCTGTCCCCTCTAGGGGGCGCCAGCTCCCACCCGGCCCCAAGGTAGGGACTGACCAGCTCAGGGTGGGGGGACTGAGGGGGGCAGGGACAGGCCCCCTCTGGAGTGTGACTCTGCAGCCCCCTAGTGGCTGCAACCTGCATTGCCGTGGGGACCTGTGTCCTATAGGGGGCGCCAGTGTGTCGTTAACCCCTTCCCCCCCAGGCTCCTGGCGCCGGGGCTCTGCTGCTGGTGCAGGAGGCCGTGGCCGGGGGGCTGCTGCAGCGGCTGAAGACGCGGCTGGGGAAGCTGCGTGTGGGGGACCCTCTGGACAAGGCCATGGACGGGGGGGCCCTGGCGGACGAAGCCCAGCGAGTCGCCATAGAGACCTACGTGGAGGAGGCCCGGGCAGAAGGGGCTGAGGTGAGGGGCTGGGTCAAGTGAGTAGAACGGGGGGGGGGGCGGGGGACTGGGAGCCCGGACTCCTGGATTCTCTCCTGGGCTCCCGGAGGGGAGTGGGGTCTAGTGGTTAGAGCAGAGGGGGATCAGGGAACCTGGACTCCTGGGTTCTCTCCTAGGCTCCGTGGGGGGGGGGAGTGGGGTCTAGTGGTTAGAGCAGAGGGGGATCAGGGAACCCGGACTCCTGGGTTCTCTCCTGGGCTCCGGGAGGGGGTGTCTGCCCCCGGGCTCATGCTCTGCTGTCTCCCCACTCCCAGATCTTCCAGGCGTGGGCTGCGCTCCCGGCCCGGGGGCCCTTCTACCCCCCGACCCTGATCACCGGAGTGGCCAGCACCTCGCGATGCGTCAGGGAGCAGGTAGGGGGCGCCCCGCACCCCACTAGGGCTCCCTCCGCCTGCCTGCTGGGCCATGTGTGGGGAAGTGGTGACCTCTGGTGGCCACAATCAGAATTGCAGTTCTCTGCTTCTCCCCCCAGCCCTGCCTGCCAGGGGAAAGCGCCCCGCTCCCCACAGCCCAGTGCCCCCTGCTGATCCCCCTTCCCCTGCTTAGCCCCCCGCCCTGCTCCCCGCAGCCCCGCACCCCCTACCTCCCAGGACTTCGCTTGTTCCCCGCTGCAGATCCTCGGGCCGGTGCTGGTGGTCCTGCCCTTCCGGACGGCCAAGGAGGCCGTGGCACTGGGGAACAACCGCCCGTCCGGGCTGGCAGCCAGCGTGTGGACCGAGAACCTGCCCCTGGCCATGGAGGTGGCGCAAAGGTTAGTTCTGAGCCCAGGGTCCGGCTCCCCCAGCCCCACCCCGTAAATCCGCTCCCGGAGCCACAGGGATCCGATTCAGGGGTCCACCCCCCTGCCGAGGAAACTCCAGTCCCAGGGCCACAGGCCCTCCCCCCCTCAGGCTGTCTGTCCACCCCACTTCGTTATGCAGCGCCCCCAATTTCACTCGCATCCCGTCGGTTTGACCCCTCGCCCGGCGCTCGGCACCCGGGGGTCCCCGGAGGGAAACCAAAGTGAAGTTTCATGGAGCATCAGAGAGGAGCCGGCGGGTGGCTCGGCGCCATGCGGCAAGAGCTGGAAAGGAGACGGGACAGGCCGTGTGGCACCCGCTCTGCGGCGCAGCAGGATCCCTGTTGGATTTGGGTGTCATTTCGCTGCCCGGCATCCGTTTGGTTCCCATTCACTCGCAGGGGCCGAAGGACGGGGGGGTAAGCGGGCGGTTTGGTTTCTCTTTGGCTGGATCGACATGTTCCCAGCTGCGGGGCGTTAAAGTCTGCGACAGTCTGCAGGGGAAGCCGGTTTTCCCACGTGGCCTGGCCCCCGTGCTTCGGCTGCTCTCGGTGGAAATATCTCTCGCACACAGACACACACGCACACAGACACACACAGACACACGCACCCCGCTCTCCTCCCAGCTCACAGGAGATTTTCCCTTGGTCTCCCCAACGCCCCAGACGAGCAGCGAGTTTGGCACTATTGGCCAGGCCCCCGCAGAGGGATCATGCTGTGGGGCACATGCCCATTTCTCGCAGAGTCCCTGCCCCCTGGGGCCAGCCTGGGCCCCCTGGTCTCTGTCCCCCCCCCCCCCCCCCAATCTCGCTCTCTGTCGCAGCCTCCAGGTCGGCACCGTCTGGATCAACGGGCAGAACCTCTTGGACGCGGCCGCGGGCGTCGGGGGAAGCAAGGAAAGCGGGAACGGCCGGGATGGGGGCAAGGAGGTGCGTGGGGCTGAGCCGGGAAGAGGGGAGATCTCAGGCTGGGGGGCCCATGGGGCTGACTTGTCCCTTCCTTCCCCCTCCCAGGGTCTGTACGAGTACGTCAGACAGAGCTGGCAGAGCCGGCCCCGGCCGGGCCCCGCAGAACTGGACTATAAAACTTTCGCTGCCTCCTATGGGACCGGCCCGCCCCCCCTGCCTGGGCACAATGGAGTCGCCCGCCCCGAACTGGAGGAAAACATGCCACGGTACCAGCGACTCATAGTCCCCCAGAGCTGGCACCCCTCACCCGGCGCTGAGACGCGGCCCCTCTGGGGTGGAGTTTGGGGGCTGGGTACACGGGGACCCCTCGCCCGGCGCTGAGACGTGGCCCTTCTGGGGTGGAGTGTGGGGGCTGGGTACATGGGGACCCCTCGCCCGGTGCTGAGACGCAGCCCCTCTGGGGCAGGGCATGGGGGCTGGGTACACGGGGACCCCTCGCCCAGTGCTGAGACGCGGCCCCTCTGGGGTGGAGTGTGGGGGCTGAGTACACGGGGACCAATATTCCCTCTGAATTTTTCCATTCACGTGCAGAATGAATCTGGAGCACAAACTGGGAGGTGGGGGCCATCACCCCCATACTTTCAGGGCACCCCTTCTCCCCCCGAGAGCTCCCAACGTCCCACAGCCCCTTCCTAGCTGGGTCTTAGGGAAGGTCTGTCTTTGGGGGAGGTCTGTGGTTCCCATCAGTTCATTCCTCCAGCCTCCTTCCACAAGGCTGAAATGCAGCCACCTCTGGGGAGGAAAATCAGCCGCCAGCTAGCACAGAGGTGGGATAGTTTGGAAAGAGACAGGGAATTTTGGATGGAAGGACTCTTCTCTTCTTCTGCAAAATGCTGGAGCTATTTAATGTTCAGACAGGGCTTCATCTGTAAATATCTCCTCTGCAGGTAAAACATAATACGGCCCCATTAGAAATCCCCGTAAATGTTTCTTTTTAAATCAAGACATTAAGGCTCAAAATAATTGTCAAAATCTCAACTTCCCTCCTCTTACATTAACTGTCTGAAGCACTTTAAAAGACCCGTCAGCTTTGCAGGTCGGTTATTTTCACACTGGATTTGCCTGAACAATGAAAGTAGCCCCGTCAGGTTCACCTTTGGAGTCTGCTGCCCACACCTCGGATTCCAGCGTCTCAGTTATTACAGGGAAACACGGAGGTCAGCGTGTAGGCTCCGCACTTTACAGCCCCGTGGGCTCGGGGTGATGTTTTTCTCCCGCTCCTTCCCGGGAGTAGCAGCCCCGGGAGAAATCGTTTGCAGAGTCGGGCCCCTCGGGAATGCCCGTGTCCCGCTGCCCATGGGAAACGTTGCGGGCACCGCGAGGGGGGAGTTGAAATCCACCCCAGGAAACGGTTGTCATTGGAAATCAGCTCCAAGCATTTCCGTTTCAAGGACAAACTCAAAGGGTTTTGCAGCCTTCTGGGAAATGGGGAAACCGAGGCACGGTGTGGGGTGTGAGGTGACTTCCCAAGGCCGCACAGGAACTCAGTGGTAAAGCTGGGAAAAGACCCAACGTCTCTTCATTCTCCAGCTCCGGCGGGGAAAAGGACTCTCGTCTCTCCCGTCCCCGTTGCAGGCTCGGGTTGGGGCCAGGGGGAAAGTCGTCTCTCCCCTCTATAGCTCTGCATGGGCCAAGTTTCCCACAAGTCCCCACCACCTCACCCCACTGCCCCCACCCACCCTACACATCCTCCACACTCACCCGTGTCCGGGCCTGCACCTTAGAGGGAACACAGACACAGACCCCTCGTCAAGATGCGGCCCGTCTGGGGTGGAGCACGGGAGCTGGGTATACAGGGATCCCTGGCCCGGCGCTGGGACCCAGCCCCTCTGGGGCAGGGCGTGGGGGCTTTCCAATGAGAGTGAGGGTTCAGGAGTAGCCTCACCCCCGCCCCCCGTGTCTCTGCAGGGTGGACAGGACCTACAAGCTGTACCTCGGAGGGGCTCAGAAGCGACCCGAGGGAATGGCCTCGATCCCCGTCCTCGACCCCGCCGGCAACGTGCTGGCGTACGTAGCAGACGGCAGCGCCAAAGATGTCCGCAACGCCGTGGAGGCAGCTCACAAGGCCGCGCCGGGGTAAGACAGGGGGCAGCTCAGGATGCCTGGGTTCTCTCCCTGGCTCTGGGAAAGGAATGGGGACTAGTGCTTTGAGCGGTGGGGGCTGGGAGCCAGATCTCCTGGGTTCTATCCCTGGCTTTGCCCTTGAACTCGCTGTTTCCCCTTCGTGCCTCAGTTTCCCCATGTACCGAGCAAGGTCGCTGTTTGCTGTATGAGGCCCGGCTGCCGTTTGGGGCCCTCTCGGAGTTCTCAGGCCAGGTGGTGCCAGCTGGAGCAAAGTGTCGCCCACTTTCTGGCCCGCTGCCAGGTGCCGATAACCCCTCCACACCCAGGCCCCAGCCTCGCCTCTCTTATCTCTCCCGCACCAGTGCAGGCGGCCAGAGTCCCTGGAGAACTGGAGAGCCCTGGTTTATCACGGCTGGGACCCGCCCAGCCTCTCACGCTGCTGAGAATGGTTTGCTCCTTGGGGAGCCCTGCCCCATGGCGGGGAGCTGGTGGGAGGGCGGGGCAGGGGTGTCCTCTTGAGCTGGGGTCTGGTCAAATAAGGGAGAATAATTTTTGCCTAAATTTTCCAGGGAAAATGACACTTTTCTTGTTTGGGGCAGAAATTGGGACAGTTTTGGCCCCAAAACTGGATAGTTTTGGCCCCAAAACTGGATGGTTTTGGACAGAAAGAGACAATTTAGCTCTAGAATGGTTGCTGCTCGGCCTTATGGGAGCCCTTGGCTGTGGGAGTAGTAGTTCAGGGGTCTCCTGCTCCTACATTTCTCTATAGGCCAGTATACATTTCCCATGATGCACCACAATCTCCCCCCTCTTGGACCGAGGAGGCTGTTGCATCATGGGAACCCAAAAACCCATGGTGCATCATGGTTCCATTTTTCTTTATAGGCTGGATTCTGTGGCTGAACTACATCTCCCATGATGCACCGTAGTCTCCCTCCTTGGTGAATGGAGGAGACTCATAGGTGTCCCCCTGGCTGCGGTGCATCATGGGAGTTGTAGTTCATATGCCCCATGTTCCTAGGGGTTCCTTGGCTGGGCTGCGTCTCCACATCATGCACCTCAGTTTTTCTCTCTGTCTGAGCTACTGCAGTGCTTCATGGGAGATGTAGTTCGGACGTTTTCCATAGGCCCCACATCATCTCCCACGATGCATCACAGCTCCCCTTGGTCTGGGAGCGGGTTGCATAATAGGAACCCCTGGCTGTGGGATGTAGGGTTGCCAACTTTCTATTGTCACAAAACCGAACACCCTGGCCCCGCCCCTTCCCCGAGGCCCCGCCCCTGCTCAGTACACTCCCCCTCCCTCAGTGACTCGCTCTCCCCCACCCTCACTCACTCTCACTGGGCTGGGGCAGGGGTCGGGGTGCAGGGAAGGCTGAGAGCTCTAAATCGAGGTGCGGGCTCTGGAATGGGGCCAGAAATGGGTTCAGCATGCAGGAGGGGGCTCCGGGCTGGGGCAGGAAGTTGGGGTGCAGGAGGGGGCGAGGGGTTTGGGGTGTAGGAGGGGGATCCAGGCTGGGGAGTGGGGCCGAGGGATTCAGAAGGTGGGAGAAGGCTGCGGGTTGAGGCTGGGGGTTGAGGTGCAGGAAGGGGTGGGGCTGAGGATGAGGGGTTCAGGATGTGGGAGGGGACTCTGGGCTGCGGCTGCAGACTCCGGGGTGCAGGAGGAGGCTTTGGGTGGGGGGATCAGGGGAGGGAGGGGGCGAGGGCTCTGGGCTGTGGGTGTGGGATCTGGGGTGGCGCTGGGGACAAGGGATTTGGGGTGCAGGAGGGGGCCCCAGGTTTGGGGGACCTGGGAGCTCGGGGTTAGGCCATGGGTTACCTCGGGCAGCTCCTGGTCAGCGGCGCAGCAGGGCTAAGGCAGGCTCCCTACCTGCTCTGGCTCCTCCCCACCCCACCCCACCCAGCTCCCCTTGGCCAGTGCTCGGGGCGGGGGCAGCGCACGGAGCACCATGGTCCTCCAGCCTAGGAGCCGGACCTGCTGGCTGCTTGCGGGGCACTGCACGGTGTCCCAGGACAGGTAGGGACTCGCCTGCCTCAGCCCCCCAGTGCTGCGACTGGGAGCCGCCAGGGTCCCGGGCGTTGGGGTCGGAAACAGGACATCTGTCCCCGCTAGCTGTGATACATCATGGGAGTTGTAGTTCAGGCACCTCCTGCTCTCGCCTGTTCTCTAGGGCGGGCAGGCTCCACCTCCCCCAGCAGGGAGCCATGCCCCCAAAGCCCCCAACCCACGCTGACCTGCGGGGGCTTCCCTCCTCCGGCCTGACCCTGACACACACCAGCTGTGAATCGCAGACACCTCCTGCCCAGTGCTCCGTGCTGTTTAGTGACCGTCCCTGCAATTCGGGGGGGGCCTCGGACAGGAGGGTTCAGGATTCCCCCTCGGGTCTGGTGGGGAGCAGAGGGGCCGGGAGGGTGGAACCGAACCAGGTGTGCAAGAAAGCTGGAGGCACTTAGAGTGTATTGCTTTATGGCCGGGGGTTGATGAGTGTAATCTGATTGGGACCCGGGGGGCAGCTCCCGGGCTCCGCCGTGTCCACCAATCAGATCCACAGGGGTGCTGGGTGGGAAGCGGGGTGGGGTGGGGGCTGATCCTTTGGGGGAGGGGCAAAACACTGTTAGAATGGGGATCAACTCTGCAGTTTACTGCCTTAGAGCGAGGCTGGGGCTGGGAACCAGGACTCCTGGATTCTCTTCCCAGCACCAGGAGAGGAGTGGGGTCTAGTGGTTAGAGCAGGGGGGGCTGGGACACAGGACACCTGGGTTTTCTACAAGTTCTGGGAGGGGTGCAGGGGTGGGGGCACTGGGAGCCAGGACTCCTGGGTTCTCTCCCAGTTCTGGGAGGGGAGTGGTGTCTAGTGGTTAGAGCAGGGGGGCTGGGAGCCAGGACTCCTGGGTTCTCTCCCGACTCCCTCTCTCTCCCGGCAGTTGGGGGAAGCGGGCGGCCCATGCCCGGGCGCAGGTGCTCTACTACATGGCGGAGAACCTGGAGCTGCGGCGGGAGGAGCTGGCGTCCCGGCTGGGGGCGCTGACGGGGGCCCCCCCCGAGGAGGCACAGCGGGAAGTGGAGCTGGGCCTGCAGCGCCTCTTCCACTGGGCGGCCGCCTGCGATAAATCCGGGGGCGCTGTGCAGGTGGGGTCCCCAGAGCACCCC
The DNA here is from genome assembly GCA_007922305.1 of Dermatemys mawii. Lineage (NCBI taxonomy): Eukaryota > Metazoa > Chordata > Testudines > Dermatemydidae > Dermatemys > Dermatemys mawii. The sequence goes on from ML677484.1 coordinate 95,723, forward strand.
CTACGGACACGGGCAGCCAGAGAGGCGGGAGGGGAACGCCAAGCAGGGAATGGGGGGGTTGGGCCTGGGTGGCTGTGTTTGGGGGGTGGGTATGGTGGAGAAGGTCGGGGGGCGGGGGCTCGGAAAAGGGGGCGGGGCTTGGAGAGGTGAGGGGCTTAGGGGGGGTGGACCCAGGAGGGGGTAGGGCAGGTGTGGGGGTGGAGCTCTGCCCACAGGCTGAACAGGTGCCTGGGGGTGGGGTTTACTTTGTCTCTAGGGCTGGAAGTGGGTGGGGGAGAGCCCAGAATCACCCTCTGCCCCTCCCCCAGGAAACCCCCCTGCACGGCACCACCCTGCTGCTCCACCAGCCCCTGGGCGTCGTGGGAATTGCCTGCCCGGACGAACGCCCCCTGCTCAGCTTCCTGAGCCTGCTGGCCCCCGCCGTGGCCCGGGGCAACGCCGTGGTGATGATCCCCAGCCCACGCTACCCGCTGCCCGCCCTGGACCTCTGCCAGGTACCTCCCCCCACCCCAGAGTCCGCTCCCACCTCGGCCACCCACCCTCGTGCCTCAGTTTCCCCACGCCAAAAGGGGAGTCATCACCCCACCCTCCGGAGGACATGGCTGTTGGGAGATGGAAAAGAGGCTACTGAGACTGTACAGGCCATTGGACTCCAAGACCCTCTGCCTGGGGAGTGAACCCAGGATTCCTGCCTCCGAGTCTAACCACTAGCCCCCACTCCCCTCCACGCGCCAGGGATAGAACCCAGGAGTTCTGGCTCCCAGCCCACCCCACTGCTCTTTCCACTAGCCCCGACTACCTTCCCAGTGCCAAGAGCCGTAACCGTAGCTCTGTTGGTCCTGGCTCCTGTCCTGCCCCCTCTGCGCTGCCCCGGCTGGGTGGGACTGCACACTCCAATTCGGGTTTACACTGCGTGAAACAGATCCATCCCCCTGCCCCTCCCCGAGATCGGGGTCCGCATTGGGCCGGGCGCTGCACAGACCCCTCCCCTCCCCCGATCTCAAGCGGGGCACCCCGAGGCGTTACCCCGACACGTTCAGAGCCCTGCACGGCTACATTTGGACCCGCGTCCAATCCACAAACATGCTCCGCGGTTGTGCCCCGATTTGCCAGGCTCTGTACAGGGCCGGTGCTGTATCGGTCCCTGGAATGGATCAACGCTGAGACGGCCACGCTCGGGGCAGACGGTGAGAAGCTGGGGAGCTACCCCCAAAACCTGCTGGTTTACAACCGGTAACGTGCGAGCTTCTGCAGGCCCCGCTAGTCCACAGGAAGCCAAAACACAACCCCTGGGGAGACGTTTCCAGCCTGATTCACCGTCCACCCGGCGGGTCTTTATAGTGAGAGGTTACTGAAAATCCAGTTCCCCAGGCGCGAGGTTTTACTGATCCCAAAGGACCTGCCACCCCGCGGTCCACATCCCTCCCGATCTCCCCCAAACATCCGCCGCCCGCCCCGAGCGTGGCCTTCGCAGCTGAAGGGGGGATTTGGAATCAGACAGAAACGCGGAGAGTTACTACCGGCGGTAAGTTACGAGCCGTTGCCCCTCCGTTAAGCAGAGTGGTCCCAGTCTCCTGGCGGGCACAAGCATCTCTCTGGGCCGCTCCCGACCGGCTGGAAGCCAAGGGGCAGAGTCGGTGGGGCTGACAAGCGACCACTTGGAGACCTCAGTCCCATGCCTTTTTTCTGCTGGCAGGTCAGAGGTGGCCGGGGCGGGCTGGTGGTTTCCTTTTCCTAGCCGCCCTGGGGTTTGAGCCCTGTGCGGGGCTCAGCTCAGGACTGTGTCCAGTGGGTCACCTCGTTACACTCATTGACATAAGGTGCAGGTCCCCAAAGTGTGGGGCACGGACAAGGGTAAGGGACAAGGCCACCCTCCAGAGTTTGGGCATCAGCCGGTCGTTGGTTAGAACAGGGCTCGTTCGGCTGAAGACAAGGTCGGTCCAAGGAGCCATTTCCTGCCCCGTCTCACAGCTTTGACTTTATGGCCCCAATCCCAGGTGTAAAACACGGGGCCATTAAGACACGAAAGGGACTTCGCACCTCCCCGGTCTAAGCGTCTCTCGGGAACCACAGACGCGCCAGCTGGGCACGGACGCGTTGGTTCTTATCCGTACACGGAAACAGGCTCAAAATGGTTCAGGGGCGGCTCGTGCCACGTTGCCCAAGTTCCCGGCTCGTTTTGGTCGATCTCGCGGTCGGGGTTTTTTTTCCCCCACTGTTGGTTTCAGATATTTCAATCTGAAATTCTGCGGTGTTGGCACCGGACACCGGGGGGCAGGACATCAAAAGACTGGCGGGGGGTGGATCGTGGTGTGCCACTCTCCAGACACCCAGCTCCATGAAATCTTGTCTCCGTTACGCTAGCCAGATATCCCGGGGCGGGTGCGATTTCACGATCCGTGATGCATTTTTCACGGCTGTGATTTTGGTTAGTCACCTTGCACGGAGCAGCATGGCAAAGCGGCGGGGAAACTGAGGCACACACAGGGGGCGGGGATTCCTCCAAATGCGGCAGAAGAGTCCCACGCCCAGCACAGCTCCTGGCCTGTGTGACCTCAGGGGGCGGTGGAAGTGGAGTGTTTCCGTTAGCTTCCTCGTTAAGGAGCCCGTTAATTACCTGCCTGAGTTGCTTGTTTCCGCTGCTAAGAGCTGGGGACAATTATTGCCGGCCCGTGGGGACCTTGCTGGTGGCTGCATCCGACCACGCCAACGCTTCGGCCCATTACGGCCACCAGGGCTTTGTCTCCGAAACGACCCCGTGACAGGAGAGAACCCAGGAGTCCTGGCTCCCAACTCCCTTGTTCCCCGCTCTAACCACTAGACCCCACTTCCTTCCCAAAGCCGGGATGGAACCCAGGAGTCCTGGCTCCCAGCCCCCGCTGGTTTCGGTTGCTAACAGGGCCCATCTGCTTCCTCCTCCACAGATCTTCGACACCTCGGACGTCCCCGGGGGGGTGGTGAATATTGTGACGGGGAATCGGGACCATCTGAGCCGGACGCTGGCCCAGCACCAGGATGTCCAGGCCATGTGGTACTTCGGGTCTCCGGAGGTGAGAGCGGGTCTGCCCCACCGCGTGCCCCCCTCCTCCGCCCCCCCAGTCCCTGCCCTGGGCCCAGGTGGGAGCCGGTGCCCCCTAGAGGAGACAGGCCCCCAGGGCCCATTCCCTGCCCCCCTGAGCCAGCCAGTCCCTGCCCTGGGGCCGGGTGGGAGTCGGCGCCCCCTACGGGGGACAGGCCCCACCTCCTGCTTCCTCCTTTAACCCTTTCTCTCCCACAGGGCTCCCAGTTTGTGGAATGGGCCTCGGCCGGTAACCTGAAGCGGACGTGGGTGTGCCACGGGGTCCCCCGGCGGTGGGAAGACCCGGCCCAGGGGGCAGGGGAGGAGTTTCTGCACCAGGCCACCCAGTGTAAAAACATCTGGATCCCCATGGGGGAGATCTTTGCCAACTGAATCCAGGGGTCCCCCCCCAGAACCACCCAGCCGAGGGCTATTAATAAACAGGCTTGGTATCGTTTCACCCAGCCCCCTGGTGCGGCATGAGCATCACTACCCGACTGGGGAAACTGAGGCACGAGGCTGGGACGAGTGGGGGAGAGAGAATGAATCCCGGAGTCTTGGTCCCCAGCTCTAACTGCTCCACCTCACCCCCCTCCCAGACCTGAAGGTTCTGGGGCTCAGGACTCCTGGGTTCTCTCCCCAGTTCTGGAAGAGGAGTAAAGTCTGGTGGGTGAGAGTGTGTGGGTGTGGATGTAAATCACTGCGCGTTCCCCACACCAGGAAGGCCCTGGGCCTGATGCCAGGCTGAGCAGCCTGGGCAGGGAGTGGAAAACGCAGGCGGAGGGATCGGTTCCAGGGCCAGGGCAGAGGAGTTTATAAGCCTTGAATTTTATTGTCTCTTGTTAAAGATCATGGTTCGCAAACCCACCTCCATATCACAGGCTTGGCACACACCCAGCCCTCCTGAGTCTGCCCCGGCATGCTCCCCACTCGCCTCTCAGAGCTGGGAGAGAACCCAGGAGTCCTGACTCCCAGCCTGCCCTGCTCTAACCACTAGACCCTGCTCCCCTCCCAGAGCTGGGGACAGAACCCAGGAGTCCTGGCTCTCCCCCCGCAACCCCCAATTTAACCACTAGACCCCACTCCCCTCCCAGAGTTGGGGAGAGAACCCAGGAGTCCTGGCTCCCAGCTCCCCCGCCCGCGCTCTAACCACTAGACCAGGAGTCTCCAAACTACAGCCCGGCGGTGTCGATTTGTCCGGACCCCCAGCTGAGCAGGCACGTGGAGAAGCCGCCGCTCCCCCCTCCTCCCCCCGCCACGTCCCTGTGAGCTGCTGCCGGGGGCCCCATGCGCGGAGGGGTCAGGGCCCCCTGGAGGAGCGAAGCGGGGAGGGGTGCGGCAGTGGCCCGTGAAGTCCTTTCAAAAATCTAATATGGCCCTTGTCTAAAAAATGTGGAGACCCCTGGACTAGAACCCACGTCCAGCCGCTCTAACGCCGGGAGGGCAGGGCACAGTGGGGGAGGGGAAGGGGGCAGTCCCACGTCACGCCCACCCTTGGCTCCGTGGGGGGATCCCCCTTCAGTGCGACGGCCCTTCTCGGGGGGCCCCCACCTCCTGGAGCCGCACCTCTCTGAGCTCAGCACCCCTGTCTCTGCCATGGGCCCCCCAGGGATCCCCTCGCTCCGGACCCCTGGCACCCCCCCTCCCAGAAGGGATAACGCACCCCCCTGATCTCCAGCCCGGAGCGACCCCCAGCCAGCGTCACACAGGAGGTTTATTGAACGTCTGAACCCAGCACAGGAAACTCTCCGGGCCCCAGGCCTGGCCCCCCCAGCCCGGCACATCCCAGTCTCCCCTGTATCCAGGGGGGCTCTGCCTGCTCCTCTCTCCCAGCCCCGAGCCCCCCTGCTCCCTGCTGGGCAGCTGAGATCCCCGGCCCCCCTGGCCATTGTCTTCTCTCCAGGTCAACAGGGTCGCCTGGGCCCCCTCCCCCCTCTTCTGTCCTCTGGCCCCTCTGGCTGGAGCCGGCTGGGCCGGACACCGGGGTCCTCTCCCCACAGCCCAGTGTCCTCCCACTGGCCAGAACCGGCTGCGACTCCTGAGCTGGGCTCCGGTTCCCCAGGTCCCAGTCGCTGGGGGATCCATTCTCCAGGCCATGGGGCTGGGTCCCATGTCCCCTCGCTGGTCCCTGAACCCGCAAACTCCCTCTCCCATCCCCTCAGTAAGCCCGTAACCCTGGGGAAACTGAGTCCCGCCTCCTCGGCTTGGAAACCAGTGGGAAAAACAAGAAAATCCCCCAGTTCCTCACAGGTGGGAAGGGCTGGAGTTGGGGGCAGGACCTGGGGCTGAGCAGTGACCCGACCCCCCCCCGCCCGGCACACTGGAAAGTTGGCATCTGTAGCTCCAGCCCTGGAGTCGGGGCCTAGCCAAGGGGCCACAGATCAGTGGTGACAGGCTGAATGTGACTATCCTGTTTGTAGGCACGTCCCAAGCCCGTCTCTGATGTTAGGAATATCAGCTCTGGAATGTACATCCCGTGGCACCCCAGTGAGGGGGGCAAGTGACCCGTCACAGACCCCACACACCTCCTGGAGCTGGACTCGAACCCAGGAGTCCTGCCTCCCAGCCCCCACTTCGCTCTGCTTTAGCCATTCAACAGACAGGGATGGTCCCGTCCCCCCGGACACTCCTAGGAGATGTTGTCCGATGTACGTCATTGGCTACTCCGTGTGGGGCTCTGAACCCCGCCCGCCTGGCTCCAAAGGCTCCCGATCTCCCAAGCCAGGGGTCCCGGGTGCCCACTTCTCGGCTGGCCAAGTCCTGGCAGGTGGATCCCGTGGTCTCTGGTTGAGCTCCAT
>ML677484.1:151578-198005 GCA_007922305.1 Dermatemys mawii
GGGGGGCTGTGGGCAGACCTTCGCATACCCTGCCTGGCCGTAGGTCATGCTGTCCCCCATTTTGTGCCGGAGCGTTGGGTTGCCAATTCAGAACCCGCTGGCACCAGCGAGTGTTGGCTCTGGCTCTGTATTAAAGCCAGAGCAGCAGCGGCTTCCTCGAATCGCCCCTCAGGAGCCCATGTGCCAACCAGCCCAACCTTCTCCGTCCGGCCTGGCGTCCTTTGGATGCTGCGGGATTGGGGGCGGCGGGTGGTAGGGGGCGGCCTTCTCTCCAGCCCCCAGCTGTGTACTTCGGCTCTCATGGCCCCTTTTCTTCTGCCCCAGGGAGCAGATCAGCAGGGTGAAGGATTCAGACGACGTCCCCATGGTCTTAGTCGGTAACAAGTGTGACCTGCCCTCTCGGACGGTGGACACCAAACAGGCTCAGGAGCTGGCCAAGAGCTATGGGATCCCGTTCATTGAGACCTCCGCCAAAACCAGGCAGGTGCGTGGGGGACGCGGCTGGCGGTGGGGATGTGGGGTCCTGTTTTCTCCTTGCTAGGCTGGCTCCCTCGGCTGGTCTCCCTCTCCCAAAATGACTCGCTCGATTTCAGGAGTGACTTTTGGCTAGTCCTGTTGGAACGCGTTCCGGGAGGGATCTCGTCCATCAGAGCTAACAGGAGACCCAGCATTTGGGGGCAGATGCCAACGTCCGCGTACTGCAGTGTTCTGGCATGTTTGTTGTCTGTGCTAGGGCTCCCTTAACTCTGCGCCGGCCGTGCTTTCGGGCGGGGGATAGGTCTAACCCACCATTTAGCTGGGTGCGTTTCTCTTCTCGCCCATTCTGCTCTTGTCACGCCAGGGAGTGGAGGACGCTTTCTACACGCTGGTGCGGGAGATCCGGAAGCACAAGGAGAAGATCAGCAACGGGCGCAAGAAGAAATGCTCCAAGAAGAAGTGCGTGATCCTCTGAGGGACAGACCGGCACGGGAGCGGCAAGGATCCTTCCGCCCCCCTGCCCTTCCCCTCCTGAGCCCTTTTGGTTTGAACTCCAGCAGCGCAGTGTCCAGCAACATCCTGATGCTTGGTTGGCTTTGGGGCAGCCGGGAGGAGAAGGCAGCGGAGACTAGGATGTGACTCTTGGTGTCGTGGTTCCATTCGTCTCTGAAGCTCCAACTAAAAACAAGTTTCAAAACCGCAGCGATCTACCCCACCCCACCCCAATGTTGGCCCAGGGATGCCCTTCGTTATTGACAGCTGGTTTTGATAGGAGAAGGAAACCTCCTCTGGAACCACTGAAGACAGAAGCGCGGGCAGCAAAGTCCGATGAGCTGAGGGGTTGTAATTTCTCCCTGTGCGGTCAAACACCAGGCTGTGGTGACAACACACGGTCTGTTCCTAGCGTGGTTGAATCTCTGGTCCCGTTAGCGGCTCTCCTCATCCCTCTGGTTTGCTCTCCAGCTGGAAAGCGGGTCTTCACTGGGACAAGAGCAGCTATGCCCCCTTAGCGCACAACCTGGAGGGAGGTGGTGGTTTGAAATAAGAGTGTCCAGGCCAAGGGCAGTTTTGCAGCAGGTGGAGGTTTCGTAAATCCTGCAGTGAAGAAGGGTGCCAAGTTCTGGGGATGGCCCCACTCCACTGACGTACCTGGTGGGTGGGAAGCCAGGGACCGTGGCTGGGTTTGGGTCCCTCAGAGCAGAGACTTAAGAGGGGCGATAGCTTGGGGTCACCCCCTGTTCCTCTCCTGGTGTTTTGGTTGCTCAGTGTAATTTTTTGTGATTAGGAGACAATCCAGCGGCTCGTGGAAATGGCTCAGCTGTGTGTCGCTGGGCCCACCCCCTAGAAAGGTATTTCTCCCCTACTGCGCTGTGCAGAGACGTGGGAGCTGCAAATAAACCAGTGAAGACGTTAACCCAGCCCCACACGTGCCCCATCGGTCTGCGTTTCCCAATCCCTGTGTCTCGGGCTGAAAAATCGTAGTTGACGTTGACTGGGAGCTGCTGCTGCCTCAGCCTGGCTTGATTTTGGGGGGAGGAAGGTGGGAGGGCAGAACCAGCAGTTTGGTTCCTGGCCTGGGGATCCCAAGTACAGACCCTGCGTTCACCGGCGTTTAGCTTTTGTCCACAGTCTTGTTGCTTCTGCCCAAATGCTCAAGATCCTAGGTGGCCGAGTCTCCGCTTGCTGGCAGGGCGGGTGGTGGGGCGAGACTGGTGGGATGCACCAGGGTGTGGACTGGGGTGGGAGCTGAGGGGGTAACCCCGGAGTACTGGCGGCTGGGATCTTTCCTGCTGCTCCGGCCGGGGCTCACCCAAGGGTGCTGGAGCTGTGGCGCTCTAGGAGAGGCGGTGCCGGCAGCGGGACCGTCTGGCTGCAGGAGCGGGGCCTGGCTCTCCGTTGGGCTGCTTGGGGCAGGGAGTTTAAAGGCACTTTGTGGTCCCTGGGTCTGGGGCCTGCCTAGGCCCCCTGTCAACAGGGCAGATCTGGGGCTGCTCTAACTTACTCTGATCCCACTGGCCCAAAGGAGTAAAGAATAGCCACAGCACCTTGCCTTGCCCCGGCTGCGCCGTGGGGGTAGAAAATACCGCAGCCTCCCGGGGAGCCTGCAGGGCAGAGAACAGCCCGAGGATGGTCCTGCTGAGCCATGCCCCTGCTGTGCCCCACAGCCCCTATGGGCAGGGAATAGCCACTGTGCAGGGAGCCCTTGCCACACCCCTGCCCTGTTCCCTATGCCAGGGGCTGGCAGCAAGACCCTTAAGCCAGCTCTGCGCTGGGGGGTGGGGGGCATCAGAGCCACTCAAAGCTGCCAGAGCCCCACAGAAGGGACCCCATGTGCCCCAGAACAAGGGCAGTCGTGGGGAGGGGACCCAGCCAGGGTGAGCTCCCTCTGCTGGCTGTGGGCTCAGGCTGCCCCTGCACTGAAAGTTCTGCTCCTGGTTCATTGGCCTAAACTGCTTTTTATTTGCCTTCACGGCGGAGCTGCTCTCAGCGAGGGTGGCCAGTGGCTGCTTTCCCCTGGCTGGGCGGGAAGGGGTCACACAGGTGGGGGCCTCAGGTACCGCAGCTGGAGGTGCGGCCACACCAGCCCCGTGGGCGTGGTCCAGCCGGGCTGCTCCCTGCAGGACAGCACCAGGCCCCAGAGCGCTGGCAGCAGCAGGAGGGAGATGAGCAGGGCCCGCAGCAGGCGGCTGGGGGGGATGTGGAGCTGTGGCCGCTGCAGAAGGAAAATCAGGCTGGAGGGAAACCTGCCCAAAGAAACGAGCTGCTTTTACAAAGGCCAGATGCTGTGGCTTTGCCCCCTCCCAGCCCCACCCCCCATCCATCCCTCTGGAAGAAAGCTCATACCAAGATGGGGGGGGGGTGTTGAAGGCTCTTGCTCCAAGGTGACCCCCGCACCCCCGGTCTGATCTATGCACAGGGGGCTGTAGCAGAGAACACCCCTCTGCACACACGTTCAGAGCTTCCTGTTAACCCCGGGCCGCCGATTTCATTTCCCTTTAGACGAGGCTTCTTTCCCGTTAGCTCAAATCCTTCGGGGAGCAGCTGAAGGGAACGTGAAAGGAGAGCGCCCACCCTGTGCTTTGCACCTGTCCAAACACTGGCAGTTGTTCCCTTAGGCACGCTGGTGCCACTTTCTCCCGGGCGAGCCCTGAGCCTTCTGTCTCTGGGAAGGCTGACCAGTACCCGCTGTCTGAGCTAGACCGGGCCTGTGAGAGAAACAGCCGGGCTTGATTACATATGGCCAGTGAGGGAGAACTGACCCCAGCCCTTGGACCTTGGCCCCATGGTTAATTCCCCTCACTGTTCACTATTGTGCTTTAGTTCCCGGCTGGGTTTCTCGAGACTCAGGTTCCAGCCACTGGATCGGGTTAGACCTTTGGCGGCAGCCTGAAGAGCCCATGAGCAAATACTTGTTCCCCACATGGGTACTGACAGAGTGTGATCGAGTCACCGCTTAACCATCTCTGAGCCAATTAGATGGGGCTCCCCAAGCTGTGTTTTCCAATCCTCAGACCATTCTGGGGGTTCTTCTCAACCCTCTCCAACTGATCAACATCCTTCATGAGCTGGGAGCACCAGAACTGGGCACAGGATTCCAGCTGGGCCAAGTATGGAAGGAACGTAACCTCCCAGGGTTCCTACTGTTTATACATCCTGGTGCGGAGTGTGATACAGCAGGAAAACCATTCTAAACTCGCCCACACATCCTCTGGGACACCCTGGGCACTGGCCCAACCGAGCTCTTGGGTGTGAGAGTGGCACTGTGTAGACAGTGGGGTGGGGTGGAGGACTGGGATTAGATTGAACACTGCAGGGGGCTACTCACCATGGGGCTAAGGTTTCAAACCAGCAGTCGTAGAGCTGCTGCTGTTTGACGGGGGACAGCTGATTCTGCACTGAGACGAGTGCACCTTGCTGCAGGCCTCCCCCAGGGCTCCTGGAACAGAGAGGCCAAGCTTTGACTCTCGGCACGTCATTGGGATGAGGGATATTGAACGAGGCCGTTGCCTGGGGACTGTGGGGTGGGACAGCTGGAGGCTACATGCTCCAGACACATGATACGTCTACACGGTGATAAAAAGCTCTGTTTCAGCTGACTCCGGCTGCAGGCCTATAAAAGGTTCAGGCCCAGGCTGGTGCTTGGACTCTTGAGACATTCCCCTTGTGGGGTCTTAGAGGCTGAATACACTGTGATTTTATAGCCCCAAACCCTGAAAGACCAGGTCAGCTGACCCAGGCCAGCCACGGGTCTTCCATTGCAGCAGGGAGATATCTGGGCGGGGCCACTCACCTGCTCAGAGGCTGAGCCAGTTACTGAGCTGTTAGGAATAGTGAGAAGAGCTCGGTGAGCTCCAGCCCGGCTGGATGACTAAGACAGACAGAGGCTGCACGCTGTGCTCTGGCCCATGGGGGAACGGCAAATGCTCTGCCATTTCTAAGGGTGCAGTTGGGCTTTTGCTGGACAGCAGGAGAGCACCAGAAATGATCAGAGGCTTAGGAAACTACCTTGGGGGAAGGGATGAAAGAACTGGGCACTTTAGTTTAGAGAAGGCTGAGGGGGGATAAGTCTTCCACTATGGATGAGGTGGTTCTAAGGAGAACACGATCGGTTCTCCATGTCCACCGAGGGGAAGACAAGGGGGAACAGCTGGCTTTGTTTGCAGCGAGTGCCATTTGGGCTGGATATTAGGAAAGGCCTCCTAAGCTCAGCGAGGGAACGGGTGACCCCGGGAGGCTGTGGAAACCCCAGTGTGGGAGGTTTTTTAAGACCAGCTTGGACAAGTGCCCGTCAGGGCTGGTCTAGGTTTCCTGGGTTTGTCCTCGGTGTGGGGGATGGAGTAGATGACCTCTGGACGTCCCTTCATGGCTCTGAGCCAGATCCTCAGCTGATGGAAATGATCTTAGCTACTGGGAAGTCAGCAGAGCGCTGTGTGCCAGCTGCGGAGCTGTTCCTCCCTCTCAGGGGTGTAACCGGACCCCCGTAATGGCCCTCTACACGGTTAAAATGTCAGCCTTGCTGCTACTGCAGCAGCTTTTGGTCATTGGCAGGCTTACCTCTCTGCGGCACTGGACAATAGAGCGTCTGCGGGCCCGGCCTCCAGACAGATAGGCTTTGCTGCCTGAGAGAGACAATCAGACACCATGAGGAGTGAACGGGCTATTGTTCCAGAGCTGTCCCCACCCTGCTCAGCACAGCTTAGCTGCTGGAGCTCAGGCTGGGCTGTGACCCAGAACTGCCATGGCAGCGGGGTGGGTTTTACAGATTTTCACAGCAGGGAGCTGGGGGCTCTCTTCTCTGCTGGCTCCAGAGGGGGGCCAGAAGACAGGCTGATTGAAGGAAACTAGTATTCTTTACCTAACGCATAATTTGCCGGAGCTCTCATTGCTCTGGATCTAGTGGAAGCCGGGCAGGTTTTCCAAAGGGGTTGAATGTTTAGACAGATCAGAAGATCTTGGATAATAAGTGACAGAGTCCTGTGGCACCTTAAAGACTAACTAAAGTATTAGAGCATAAGCTTTCATGGGTTAATACCCACTTCGTCGGATGCGATGAAGTGGGTATTAGCCCATGAAAGCTTATGCTCTAATACTTTAGTTAGTCTTTAAGGTGCCGCAGGACTCTTTGTCACTTCTGCAATTCCAGGCTAACACGGCTACCCCTCTGATTCCTGGATAATAAGATAATTTAAAAAAACCAGCCCACCAGGAGTTTTATCTGAGTGCCTTGCGAAGGGATTTAGCCTCACAACCCCCTAGGAGGGAGGGAAAGAAAGACTCTTATCCCTCCCTTTACAGCTGGGGCTCATGCAAAGATTGGGTAGAGCAGGGATTTGAACCCCTGCTGCCAAAGGGCTAAGCAAAGGTCAAACCACAGAGCCACCTCTCCTGTCTGGTTTAATAGGGATGTGAAACCTCATGGTTCAGAGACTGCACTTTTAAACCATGTGAGGTAGGATATCCCTTAACTTTAGGGTTGCTGGCTCGGTCACTCATGGTCTGATCCAGCCTGGCAATTCTCCCGTGTTCCTAAAACGGGCATGAAAGCTCGGCTGTGGTAGGCAAAGTTGGCATTTCAATTGGCTGACGGCTCTAGCGAGCCGGGCAAAAAGTGGAGGGGTCTATACTGCACCACTGGCCCATCTAAAAGGCTGGCTCTGCTGCCAATCTCCGAGCACAAGGCCTGTCTCTCTGGGAGGGCTGGCAGCATTGTGCCCATTTTATGCACAGTGACACCAGCACAAAAATGGCTTGCACCTAAAAGCACACACATTGTACAGCTTGGTCTGCACTTACACTGGCACAGCTGTGTCGGTCAGGGGTGTGACAAAACCACACCCCTGCCCTGCTTAGCTATGCTGACAAACGCCCCAGTGTGATACCCAAGTATGCGTGCTACTGTTGGACAGATGGTGTTCCTACTTCAGCAGAACGCCTCCCTCTGCCAGGGCAGATCGCATCTCCGGTGGGCTTAGGCTATTTCTACACTGCCCAGCCTAAGATCAATAGCGAACCCAGGAGTCCTGAGCAGCTGCTCCAGTCAGACTGCTTGGGGGTGTCCAGCTAGGGAAGCAATGGACCCTTCATGAAATGGGTTGTAAAAGCACCTCCTCTTCAAGTCAGACCCAGTGCACTGTCCGTGGGTGACCCTGGAGTTCTCTCTTACAGGGAAGTAGGACTTTTGCTGCAATCCATTCCTCATGACAAGACCACAGCCGTGGCCTGCCTCATGGTGGGGGCTGTTCAGATAAACAGACCCCTTACGGGAAATACTCCAGCCAGCTAGTAATCGTGAGGCAGATACATAAATAATGTTAAAGGCCATGTGGGTTTTTTATTCCCTCTTCCCTAGCAGAAAACAATTTTCTTTAAAAGGAACCTCTTCCCATTCAGTGCCCCCGTGTGCTGATAAGAACCTCTTAGCAGGAAAGGGGTAATTAGTGAGCAGAATGGAGGAGTTAGCCCATTAAGAGAGAAATGTTCCTTTGTCTAAGTGGGGGAGGCGAGGGGCGCAGTTATAAAGGAAATAAAGGGTAAAGTTCAGACTAGCCTGATCAAACTACAGCTCCTGCCCCCTTGTTTCCACTTGTGGCACAATTCACCTGCAGCCACAAGAAGCACTGGGCACTAGTGTAAATGATTGCACAAGGGGCAAGGCAATGGTGAGCTCGGCTCTTTCTGGTCCTCTCTGCTGGTGTTAGCACAGCTGCAGCTCGTCCGGGCCGGGGAAGCCCTATTGTAGACACAACTTCAGCTGCTGCTGCCATCCTTAAGGTTATGGCCTAGATGCTCAAAGGTATTTAAGTGCCTAACCCCCATAGTTAGGTGGCTAAATAACTTTTCAGGATCTGGGCCCACATCCTCAGCTTGTTTTAAAAGATGGGAGCCAGATGAGCCTTGTACCAGCGCAGACACTCTTGTGCTCTGTCTGTGCTTTGGAGTAACACCCTTTACAGGCTCTCAGAATCATCAGTCACATGACAATCAAATTCCGGGGGAACTTGAGCTGGCCTTTGAGAAAACCAGCCTCTCTAATTGCCAGGAATGGAGAATCCCCCACAGCCCTGGGTCAATCGTTCCCATGGTTAATTCCCCTCACTGTTAAAATCTGCACCTTGTTTCCAGCCTGGAATTCTCTAATTTCACCTTCCAGCACCCTTTGGATCATGTTAGACCTGCTTCTATTAGCAAATTTATGTTCCCTGTGCAGGTACCTAGAGACTGTGATCAAGTCGCTCTCTGCTTTATCAACATCCTTCTTGAGCTGGATCTTCAGACTCTCTGGGACTCAGTTTCCCTAGCTGTAAAATGGGGATACTCCCATCCTCTCTCTGCCTGGGCTATTTCGATTCTAAGTTCTTCAGGGGAAGGGCTTCTTGCTGTGTGCATGTACAGCACCCAGTGCAATGAGGCCCTGATTGCAGTGGGGTGCTACCGTACTCCTACGAGTGTTACACACACACACCTGGCCCAGGCATGTGTTTAATATTTCTTTCAAAGAAGGAGGGAGAGCAACCAGCCTCCAAGAATGCAAATTATCTCCAGAAACCTCTTATTCAAATGGCTGGTGCTCTCCCTGAGGCAGTCAATGGCTAATGCCTCCTGGCTGGGTGTCCGTTGTCAGTGCCAGTGTTCACCACCATCAGTTTCCCTGCCGCCGGCACCACTTTGTAACCGAGCACGCATTGGAGTTGGGGGATGAAATCGTACAGGCCTTTGCTGGCAGGGGGAGGAGAGTATATCTGAGCTGCTCCGCTGTTCGAGAAGCTGGCTGGGATGCTGCCTGTACAAATAAGGCTGGTTCTGCTGCTGGCGTAGCTGACACCATCGCAGGACCTGGCCGGAGCACGGAGACACTCGCGCTGGAGTCTGACAGTGCCGTTATTATTTATAGCACAGGAGCAGCGAGAGGGCCTGACTGAGAGCGGACGCCTGCCAAGGCTGTAACTCATCCGGCTGAAATCAGGCGAAAGGCATCACCCTAGGTCTGTGCCAGGAAAGGGGGGTGGATTTAGCTAGCCCATGTGAGCTAAGGTCTGTACCTGCCCTTCCTGCCAAGGAAGCGCATGGGTCTCCGCACAGGATAAGCAGCTGGGCTCTTCACCGGTCCCCCTGGCTAGCTTAAGCTGTCCCTCTGAGCCACACACACACAACTCTTCCCCGGCTGGCCAGTTCCCATCTCTCCTCTCCTCTGAGCTAGATGGGAAGAGAGGGGTTGTTTATCATCACAGCAAGCCTTAACAGAGATCGGCACGAGGCACTGTACAAATACATACATAAGGGGAGAGGGTCACTTTCCCAAAGAGCTTACATGCTAAAAAGACATGAGAAAAGATGGGAGGGGAAACTGAGGCACGGGCAAGGAAGGGACTTGCCCAAGATTAGCAGCAAAGATAGGACTAGCATGCAGGTCTCCTGACTCCCAACTAAGTGCCCTCTCCACCCATCACACTGCCTCTCACTAATGGGTCCCTCTGCTGGGGAAATAATTTAAAGTCTGGTATTACGCCCTTCAAGAACAATCAGATTCCACATAATTCCCAAGAGATCGCAACTGCTCCTTGCAAATTCCCTGCTGCTCCGGATCTGCTGGGAGTTCAGCAGGTTGCTTGGCCGGCAGTGTGGGGAATGCTGTTATTTATTAATTGTTTGTGTTGCAGACACACAACAATCCCAGTTAAGGATCAAAGCCCCCTTGTGCTGTGGATTGTACATACCCCTGGTGCATGTCAATGACTAGACCCGGCTGCAGGGTTATAAAATTGCTGGGTAGATGTTTAGGCTCAGGCAGATCTGAGACCCCGCAAAGCGGGAGAGTCTCAGAGCCTGAACTCCAGCCCCCAAGTCTACACTGCAGTTATCTATCCCTGCAGGGTGAGCCCCAGACAGCTGTCCTGGGCCAGAGTGGCTGTTCTGTGGGTCTTTCATGGCAACGCCGACATGCCCGATGGAGCTGGGGGAAGAGCCAGCAGCACGGGACGGGTAGAAGGCAGCGCCCACATCCCTCGTCCCCTCTTTGTACCTTTCTGGCATCTCTGGCGTCAGTCGCTGCCGCTGCTCAGCCAGGACTTTGGCTTCCCCAGCGAGGCTCAGCTGAGCCAGCCATGCTGGGGTGCAATCGGCTGCGCTCACATCCTGGGGAAACAGGTCCCTGAGTCAGTGCGGCCAACAGCTGAGTAAGGCAAACATCTGGGGGCTGTTGTCTAAGGCTCCCAAAGCGCTTCCCCGGGCCAGCTAAGCTCTGCAGCTCCCTTTTAAGCCACCTCTACACTCTACTCGCTGCTAGGAATGGAGACCCCAAGAGTTTTTCATGCTCCCTGCACACAAGCCTCCTGGTCTGACACTGGGGCATTGGCGCCAGCACTGACTGAGGGGAGAGCACCCCCTGCAGTCCCAAGAAGCATTGGGGTCAGCACAAATAAGGGAGAGCACCATGACATCCTGCAGCCTTAGCTGGGTTTTTGCTGAAGGCCTCCCTTCCAGCTCCTGCCCAGTTCTGTGCTCAGCTCTGCGAGATTTTACTAATCTGAGTATTTAGCCCAGCATCTGGTCCAGCATGGCGGCTCTCAGGGTCAAATAAAGGGGCAGGGCTCCAGCTGGGGAGAGAGTTTGAATATAGCTTCCCTCTCCACCCTGGGCTCCCACCCTCACCTCCTCTGCCACTGCCCTGACATCCACGGGGCTCATCCTGACAAGCAGCTGTGCTGACGCAGGAGTTCCTGGCAACACCCCACACAGCGGGCTGGGCAGACTGGCCTCAGCCTTTCGTCTCTGCATAGAGAATGGGGCGGGGCGAGAGTGCACATACAACAGTGATTTATCCTCGTGCGAACTGTCCTTGGGCGGACTGAGGGTCAAATCTTCAGCTGGAGAACATGGGCAGAGTCCAGGGAGGCTGTGGCAATGCCACATTCTGCTAAACCCATGTGGCTTCTAAAACTCAGGCGCTCAATGTTTCAAATGAGCTGGGGCACCCAAAATAACTGAAAAACAGGGACTAAGCAGCCCCGTGCCTCAGTTTACCTTGGGGCATCCTGCAGTATGAGGACACTGATTTGTCCTTTATTACATGCTGTGAGATCTGTAGATGGGAGTGCCCTGCACAATTATTCCTCTTTGTTCTAATAGTGAGCCATGGGACATCCCCTCCCAGGTCAGAGCTATTTGGGGACATATCTAGTGTAATTCCTCTGTGGTTCGCTGTCTCAGCCAGGACGGCTGTGGAGTTCTCTCTCCCTGTCTCTGGAAGGGATGTGGATCTGTCTGGGTCCAAGTGTGAGCTCAAGTGCAGGGACAGTACAATGGAGCTTTGCCCGCAGAAGGGATGTGAAAAGCTGCTTTAGGGGAGAGGTTTCCCTGGTCTTTCTGTAGAGTAGTAAGCAAGCGCGCTGCCTTGAGTCATAGATTCTAGGGCCAAAAAGGACCCCTTGCTCCTCTGGTCTAACCTCCTGTATATCCCAGGCCATATGACTGCCCCGAATTAATTCCTGTTTCAACCATGGCAGATCTTTTTTTAAAAATAAAACATCTTGATCTAAAGGGCCTGGGACGGGGAATCCGCCAGAGCCGTTTCAGCGGTTAATTCCCCTCACTGTTCTGAGTTTGCTTGGGAACTGAGGGGTCAGCATGGAGTCTGAGGACACAGCACCCCCTACTGCATGCTGCGGGCCAGCGCCCCCTACTGCATCACCAACACGACTACCTTAACTGTTCCTTTCAGGCCTCCCAGCCAGCTACAGAGCAGGCCTAGCCTGGCTTGACTTTTGAACTCTGCTGGGATCAAAGCACAAGGTTATCTGGCTTGCCAGATCAACGCGAGAGCCAGGCTGCCCTTCCCCCTACCTGCTGGATCTCTTCTATCTCCACGCAGAGCAGCTGGGCAGGAAGCTGATCGTGGGGTTTCAGCTCGTGGGGCAGCTCCTTCGGCAGCCTGTATAAACACAGTCAGTTCTTTTCCTCCCCCCAGCCTCAGCATTCAATCATGTAACCTCCGGGACAGCCTTGCTCTTCAAATAAATATCCAATCCCTCTTTGAACTGTACTAAATTCTTGGCCCCAGCAGAATCATGTGGCTATGAGTTCCACAGTCTATTCCCCAGTAGTTAGAGGTCAGCTCATGGCCAGACTCAGGTGGGTTTATAGCTCTTCCAGAGCTCTTGGCTATTTATTTTTTAATCTTTACCATTTGAAGTCTGGCTGGTTCAATTACAATTAAGGCCAATAAAATTTCCAGCAATCAGCTCTGAATTCAAAATTGCAGGGCAGGGAGGGTGTTTCTCTTCAAAGTTTGTACAGCACCAAGCACAGTGGGGCTGGCACAGAAAGAAGGCCTTGCTTGCCTTAGGTCAGCAGTGGCAGAGCTGGGCCTCTGAATTCTTTTTGCTAGTGATCTGCAAAGGATTTAGCTCCATCATATGGTGTCTGGGACGCTGTATGAACATTACAATGGGAAGCCAGGTGGACACCCCTGTGCCGCGGTGACTTTTCCATCCCTGACTGCTGTGATCTGACAGCAGTTTGCATCATCGAAAATGGGCCCTGGGTGACCCGGGGAAAAACACTAGCAGGGTGGCAGCAGCGCCAATGCCCTGTGGGACAGGATCAGGGTCTCCATCGTGCTGGGCGCTGTACCTATGTACAGCAAAAGCTGTCTAAACAGCCAAGAGAAGGATTATCATCCTCCGATGGGGAAACTGAGGCAGAAAGAGATTAGGGTAATTGTGGCAGAGCTGGAAACTAAGCCAGATCTCCTGAGTTCAGTGCCTTACCCAGAGTTCTTCACAACTCGGAGCCTTTATTAGCCTCCACGCAACATGGGCAGGGCCAGAGAAGAGCTCAGAAACCCGATTCTCTGGATCTCCCATCCCCAGTTCGGGAGAGCTGATAAGCAAACTGAACTGTCTCCCTGCCCCCAACATTTCTTCCTGTGGCGTCCAAGCCCCACAGCTTCCTCCTGAGCATGCGGCAGGAAGAGACCTTGCTCAAACCGCACACCTCCTCTCTGAACGGTGTTCATACCGAGTGGTGAGAGACAGGCCGGCCTGAGCTGACAACCACTGGATAAAGATCAACAAGCGAGTATGTCTGGGAGGAGTGTTTCTGCCTGTACCAGGTAGCTTGTGGATCAGGGCCCGATCCAAGCAGACGCAGCCTAGCTTGCAGCCTCCGGTGAAATTTGTTCTGTCCCCAGCCCGGCCCTTGGGAGACCCTTGTCTCTTTCACACCCCTACCACGTGACTCAGTTTTCTGTGGGGAGCTGGGGTCTGAGCTGGGAAGACGTGAGGTCAGCACAGACCTTGCAGCAGGCAGAATAGAGAACTCACATTACACATCTGCCCTGGGTTTAGCAAGGAGGGGAGCTGAATTCAGACTAGCTATGAAGGTGCAAAGGAAGAGACTACAGGGAACATCCTGCCACACCCTACAGGGCAGGGGATGGGCTAGATGGGACTGTGGGTTTCAGAGCCGTCCCTAGGCACACGCTGGAGACAGGGTTGCCAAGTTTGGTTGGACGTATTCCTGGAGGTTTCATCATATGACATAATCTTTAATTAAAGATTAACCTTTAATTCCTGGAGACTCCAGGACAATCCTGGAAAGTTGGCAACCCTCGCTGTTTTGGGGCCAGCCTCCCTGCCCTGTGAGAGCAGCCCGAGCTCCCCTTCCCATGCTCTCTGCTCCTCCTCCCACCCTTCCGACACCCCTGGCAAAGAATGACAAGTGCCCTGACCTCTCCCCTGCAAACTGTTAAAGCCACATCCCATATCGCCGTAAGGGTGAGCGGTTCCTGAATTACCTTACGGTTCCATATATAAGGGCGTGCAGAGGTTTTAACGAACGGCTAACCCAGCTGTAGAGCCCCACAGCTCAGGAAGTTACTTACATGGCCAGGTCTTCGTAGGTTTGGCACAGCTCCTCCTGCAGCTGGCTTGTTTCCAGTCTCAGCT
The DNA here is from genome assembly GCA_007922305.1 of Dermatemys mawii. NCBI lineage: Eukaryota > Metazoa > Chordata > Testudines > Dermatemydidae > Dermatemys > Dermatemys mawii. Next base: position 165,501 of record ML677484.1, read on the forward strand.
CCTGTGGAGGAAGGACAGATCCTCTGGAGTTTCCTCTGCCAGATAAGCCCTGTTCTGGCTGTTCTCCCAAACTACTCAGCTTGGGAGAACCTCCGACTTGCACCCCTCTAGGTGGCCCTGGTAAAGTAAAGGGCCCTTAAAGGGGGGCAGAAATGGCCCTCTAGAAACTCCCCCCTATGCAAGGAATATAATGGCTCTCCCCTCAGCCCCTGGCATAGGAGGACGGTGGGGGGCATGGCCGGAGCACACGGCATTGTAGCTGTTCTCCGCTACTCAAGCCCCACAGGAGCCAGATTGGAGGCATGGCAGAGGGGACCATAGGAAGCAGGCTTTAAGTTAGAGCAGCCCTGAGGTCACTCTAACCTATGCCAGGGCCCCCATCCACAACCCTGGAATGCAAGTAGTACAAAGGTGGCTTATAGCCACCTTAGCCTGCCACTCCCACACTCACCCCCCTGCCCCTGGTGCAGGAGCAGAGTAACTGAGATTCAGGCCCTGCCGAACGTAAGGATCTCCTGGGAGTCCTGGGTCATTGAATCTAGTCCCTGCAGGCCACCCCATCGTACCATAAACTTATCAAGCCCATCATCAGACTAGTGTTTGCCCCCACCACTCCTCCTGGGGGGCTGCTGTGGAAACACCCTGCTCTCATGGTTAAAAACTGGCTTCTAATTCCCAGCTGAAACTCATCCCTGGCCAGTTTATTGCCATCTGTTGAACTCAGGTGACCAGCACAGGACACTGTATTCCGGATGAGGTCTCACCGGTGCCTTGCACAATGGCGTGAATACTTTTAGGGGCTGTTTGGCTAGGACACCTGTCTCCTCCATAAAGAAAATGAGGAATACTTGTGGCACCTTAGAGACTAACCAATTATAACCAACAAATGTATGTATCTGATGAAGTGGGCTATAGGCCACGAAAGCTTATGCTGAAATAAATTGGTTAGTCTCTAAGGTGCCACAAGTATTCCTCGTTTTCTTTACGGATGCAGACTAACAAGGCTGCTAAACTTAAACCTGTCTGCTCCATGGTCCGCACTCAAAGAGGAGGATACAGAGAGAGCACACAGGGCTGGGCAAGGAAGGTCCAAGCTCTTTGGTGAATCAGGCGGAGAGGCCAATGGAGCAGATGGGCAGGACCCTTCATTACCTGCACCACCGTTCTGTACTCCGCCAGCATCGCTGTCAGTTCCTCAGCACGGTTTGTTTTCTGCAAGAATTCCCCCAAAAAACAGATTACCCTCACATAGCGGCTTCTTAGACACAGGTCTAGCTTTGACTTTAATTTTGAGGCTGCAGCGACACCTGCTGATTATCATGAGCACCGACAGCAAACCCAGAACCATGATTTGCATAGGTTTTAAGGCCAGAGGGACCATTGTATTCATCTAACCGGACCTGCCGCATGACACAGGTAGGGTGACCAGATGTTCTGATTTTATAGGGACAGTCCCCATTACCCTCCACCCCCTGTCCTGATTTTTCACATTTGCTGTCTGGTCACCCTAGACACAGGCCAGGGAACTTCACCTGCCTCGAGCCCCCTAACTTCCGCTAGCTGGAAGTTTAAAGGAAGCTGTACACAATACACAGCTTTGACATTAATAACACCTGATCTTACTGAGAGCGTTTCATCGCTAGATCTCAAAGTACTTTACAGAGGAGGCTAGTATCGTTACACCCACTGTACAGGTGGGGAAACTGAGTCACAGAGCAGTGAAGTGACTGATCCAAGGTCACCTAGCAGGCCAACAGTCGAGCTGGGAATAGAACCCAGGTTTGCTGCAGGCCAGACCAGTGAAACAAACAAACAAAACAAGATGGACAGAAAGGAAAATTCAGTACTAGAAACAACACCACAAATGCTGTTCTCAGTCACATACCAATTGCTCACCTCAGAAAGGGCAGTGTCTTTGCAGGAGAGGAGAGTTTCATATTCACAGAGCTGGGCCTAGAGAAGGGAAATATGTGCTTCACCCTTTGACCGTCATCAAAGATCTGAAAATGCCTGACATTCATTGGTAAACTTTCAAACCCCACTGGGAAAGTGGGGTGGCATAGGATCATGGAAATGTAGGACTGGAAGTCCCCATGTCCAATCCCCTGCATTATGGCATTAATCCCATTTTGCAGCAGGGGAAAATGAGGCATGGGGTGGGGAAAAAGACATGATCCCTCAAGATAACATAACAAGTCAACAGCAGAGTCAGGAATAGAACCCAGGTGTCCTGTCATCCACTCAAATGCCCTAAGCCACTACACGATAAAGGCCAAAATGCTGTTTTCCCACCCCATGGGAAATTCAAAAATTTTAAAATGAAAAGCAGAAATCTCATCATTCTTCACAACATGAAACAGTCCAAAAACTGTTAACATATTTTATATTAAAATAATTTAGAATAGAATAGTCAAAATGGAACCTTTCAATCATTTCCTGTTGAATGCGAGACGATCTCGCAAAATGTTTAGATTTTGTCATATCAGCATTTTCCATCGGAAAATTTTTGACTCACTCCGGTTCACAGCTAGGAGGACTTGTATGCATGCAAAAGTCTTTGCTGGGCTATGCATGCTTGCTTGCAAGCTACACAAGGAAGCCAGCAGAAGCTGCAGGTTCTCAGCACTGTTCAGGAGGAGGTACTTAGAGCCTCGCCACTGATTTAGGTGACATGCATGTTTGCACTGGTTGTTAGTACCTTCAGATCTGCCTTCTCAGCAACCAGCTCCGCAGCCTTCTGCTTCACTCTGTCTCTCTCTGCGAGCAGCTTCCTGTTCTGTAAAGCAGCCACAGGTCAAGCTTAGTGTTAATTAGCAAACCAGATCAAAGAGATATGAAAGGGAGCTCTCTAGCTGCTCCTCTGGCCCCCTCACCAACGAAATGCAGCTGCTGCTGGGGTGGGACGCACAAGCACGTTAAAGGTGCACAGCAGCTTAGCACAGGAAGTGACAATGAATTCTACATCCAGACTAAACTGCAGGAACAATTAAGGGAGTTTAAATGCGGTTAGGCCCAGATCTACCATTGACTTCAGTGGAAGTTAGGACCCTAAATAATTCCTGTTCATATTAGGAGTCAGAAGCAGTTTTTCATCTCCCTAGAAAGATGGCAGCTGCATCAGCACAGCGCCCCCTCCTGCTGCCCTGAAGTCAGCATTGATGCTGGAGAATGTTCCCTTGGAGCCCCCTGCCCCCTAGCACAATGCTGGGACACTGGAATAATAGATGTTGAAGCCAGAAGGGACTATTCGGATAATATAGCTTGACCTCCAGCAGAACTCGGAGTATCTTACCCAGAAATTCCCACCTCCCGCCCCATATCTAATGGTTGAGGTACAATGTTTCTTTCAGAAAGACATCTAGTCTTGATTTAAAGACTCCAAGTCCTAAAGAATCTGCCCTCTCCCTTGGTAAATTGTTCCAATGTCTAATAATCCTCCCTCTTAACCTCTGACCAAGTGGGTATTAACCCATGAAAGCTTATGCTTCAATACTTTCGTTAGTCTTTAAGGTGCCACAGGACTCTTCGTCGCTACTGTGGATCCAGATTAACATGGCTACTTCTCTGACTCCTCTTACCATGGCACACCTTGTTTCCAGCCTGAATGTATCTAGCCTCAGCTTCCAACCCCTGGATTCTGCTCGGCCTTTGTCTGCTACATTAAGGAGCTCTCTAGGTACTTACAGACCTTATAGTCCCCTTTTCACCTTCTCTGTGATGAGCTAAGGACGTTGTATTTCATTGCAAGGCAGATTTCCCAGACCTCCTCTGTGCCTTTCCCAATTCTCTACTGACTCAGAGGGGAGACCACCTCCCACTGAGGCACCCACACTGCGCCCTGTGTGTTTCTTGGTGATTAGGCATTCAAGTACAGACGTGGTTGGCTTCACAAAGACCGCTTCAAACTTTTGCTGCTCTCCAGAACCCTCCTCACCTCCTCTTGAAGACAGTCCACTTGTAGAGAGAGGCACAGCTGTTCTTTCTCCTATAAGTTTAAAAAACATGGAGCTAAGCTGTATCCCTCAGAGTTTGCCAATGATGTTACTCAAGGAATGGCAATGTCTTGGTTCAATAAATTGCAGTAACTGGGCTGCCGGTGTTATTTGTTATCAACACACATTTATTTTTACATCCCCTTGAAATCTGGGTGGTTAATTTGCATCAAGAGCTGAGAGCCCCACGACAGCTGTGCCACGCCAAGAAACCACTCATGGCTGCAGCAGATGGGAAGTTTGAAATGCCCCTGGGTTTAAAGAAAGACAACAAAAACGTAAGTGAATTCAGTGCTGGCGAAAAGCGCCAGATTGACGGGCTGAAATCCTCTTTATCCCACAAAACGGGGACACTATGGGCAGTCACCAGGAAAAGTTTTTTCTCTCCCACATGCTTCCCCCTGCTGATTTTCCTCTGCACTGCACTGCTGGGTTGTCAGTGTAAATCAGCACACAGCTGCCAATCCACCCCACCTAAGAATCAGGCCCTAGGAGTCAGAGACCATTCAAGCCTGGATCTCTTTGCTACTTGGACCCAGGTGTGATGGTGGGTTTATAACGCAAAGGACTGTTCTGCTAGGAAGGACGCTGAGCCCCAAGAACTTGTGATGCGTCAGTTTCACTTGGTCACTTTCTGGGGCTCTCAGCAAAGAGAAGACAAGGGAAGTTGAGGTTTCCTTGGGTGGTTACATAAACACAGCCCTGCAAGCAAACAAACAGCTGCAGAGATCATGCGTGACTTGTGCAGAATCACACAGTAAATCAGCTGCAGTTTCAGGGAGCGAACCCAGGAGTCCTGGCTCCCAGCCCTTCCTGCTCTAACCTGACTCTCCTCCACACCCGAGGTAGTGACAGAACTCAGGAGTCTTAGCCCCACTGCTCTAGCCACTAGGAAATACTGCTTCCCAGTGAAATCAGGCTATCTGCCTGAACCCCCAGCCAGGGAAATGCTGCTTAAACAAAGACTCACAAGCACCTACCAGCTGCCGGGCCTGTGAGTAAAGTTTGCCCTTCTCCTCTTCCAGACTTTTTGCAACAGCCTTCAGATCTTCTAGTTCATTAGCCACTGATTTAGCCTGTTCCAGGCCCTGTTGCATGCTACCAAGGAGAGCAGCCACTTAGGAGAGGCCAGTAATTCAAACCTCTTAATTATCAATGGTCAAAGTAGCCTGAGATAACTGCAGTACAGGGCCAAGTGTCACTGAATAAGATGGCTGAGTTTCTGTGGAGGCCTTAGGAGTTGCAATGGTTGAGGTAAAGGATGGCTGTACTCGTTAGTACTCTCTGTATTTCGGTAGTCCTTAGAGGCCCAGTTATCGACCAGGGCCCCAGTGTGCTAGGCACTGTACAAACCGAGCAAAAGGACGGTCCCTGACCCAAAGAGCTTCCAATCTGAGCAATGAATACAGCTGCTAAATCCCACCTCCCTCCCCCCATCAACACGCTGCAGCTACTCAGTTTAAAATATCCAGTGCCCAGAAGGGAGAGATTGATGAAGCCTCATGGAATAACGAACAAATAATAATAACCCCAAACCGAGCGCTTCACCTGCCATTTAAATCCACCCACCCAGGAATGGAGCATGGAGGCCGTGTCTCAGCATGCAGCAAGGCTGCACAATACCTGGGCAAGGTGAATCCTGTACCTGGTCCACACCTCAGGCAGGGGAATGGAGGGAGGCAGAGTGGAATTAGCCAGGTTGGGATGTAGCCAGCCACACCTGGGAGAGCATGCCCTATCCTGCAGTGAGCCTGCCTCAGGGTCTCAGCAACTTTGAGCAATCAGCATGTTTAGTGTAGGCCTCACCCTATCACCTCCAAACAACACCCTGGAGCAGTGGGGCCAGCACTGACTGCCGGGGAGGGCCCCCCCACAGCCCGTTCAGCCCCTGCCTCATTCCCTTCAGCACAGGCTCCTTAGCACCTCACTGGGGCCAGCACTGCCTGCCTGAGGAGAGCATCCCCTACTGACTGTCACACACAGCTCCCTGGAGCACATTGCCCCCTAGACCCCAGCTGGGCATCAAAGTCAGCACCTACCCAGAGTGGGGCACAGTGCCCCTCAGCCTGCTCCCTGCAGCCCCCCGGCTGCCTCCCATCCCACTCACCTTCTCAGTCTGCCTTGCAGCTGGGAGATCTCTTCAGTGAGGCGGGAGTTAAGTTCTTCAGCTGCCTCGATGGTCCTCTGCAGCTTGGCATTCTGCACAGCCAACTTTTTGTTGCCGTGCTCCAAGTCTTCAATGCTGCTCATCAAGGTAGCGGCCTCTTCCCTTGGAGACAAGGAAGAATGAGGGCAAGGGGGCAGTCAGTAGAGAGCTCTCTCTCAGCTTGCACTACCATTACCCCACAGAGCCCCGTTTCCAAACCCCAGGCCCAGCACTGATTGGAGGCGCATTCAGTCACAGAGTCTGAGAATTGTGTCTTAGCCACACTAGGAAATGGACTGGAACAAACCCACCACATATCACACCCGACAGATGGCATTGCCCACAGGCTGGCAAAGGAGACCTGGATCGGCAGCACCTGGTAAGATCCATCAGTGCATCTCGTTCAGCATCAGACACTTCAAAGACTCTGAGAGGGAAAGTGACCGAATTATCACCACAGGAAAAATGATGGCCATCTACTATTCCCCCTCCTGCCGCTCTACAGTGCTTCATCTGATCCAGCATCCCACGTCCTGCAGTGCCGGATCACGTGCCAGTGATCACTCTAGCTCACACTAATGATCAATCTAAGCCAGCGTTCGGTTTCTAACAGTGGCACTGGCTGGTGCTGGTTGCTTGGGAGAAGGGCGTGATTGGGACTCCCCAGTAATGCACCTCATTACTGAACACTGCATGCCTAGAGGGGGTTATCCCTTCCTGACTCCCTGAAGCACATGAATGGTCCTTGTAACGTTCCTCCAAGGAAGAGGCCCTGTGGCTGCTGTTCGCATACAGTAAACTGAGTAAAGCGTCTAATCCTTTTCTGGAAACTCACCCAGGTAGGAGCCTGTAGCATTGGGTTAATTACATCCCAGTCTTCCTGATCTGGCTGACTATAAGACATTAGTTAGTACTTACGGGTTTACACTGCTGACATCCCCGCCATATCCCTCTAACTGAGCAGCATTACAGACAGTCCTCCTCCTCCTCCCTGAAGGGGGAAACCAGAGAGCAATGTCAGGGCCTCAGCCTTACAACGGGTTTCTGGTCGTGACGCTGCCAAGAGTAGGAAAAGCGAATGGCAACCTGAAGATCAATATTGAATTATGCCCAGGAACACCAGCTCAGTGGCTCCTACTAGCCGGCCAGGGACATTAAACCGAGGGATAAGCTATAACTGACCTTTAAGAGTCTTTCTCTTGTCTGTGAAAGGCCATTTGCGCCTCCTGGGCTCACTGGAGATGTGCCATGGGAGGATGTCACGGCTTCTGAGCTGCGCCAGGGGTAGGGGGGTGCAAAGGCGGCTGAATGCTACTTCTGTGTTTCACCAATCCAGGGGCTATCCAGACGCAGCCCTCAGAGGTTGTGATGGTGGCTGGGATAACCGGCATGCAGGGATACTCTGGCCACAGCCCCAGTTTCCTGTGCCAGAGGCTATGAGGAAAGACTGGCCTGGCCAGCCTACTCAGTCTATCCTCATACAAAACCCTCTGTATAGCAGAGGCTCCTATACCAGGCCCATCACTGCAGTTTGTGAGTTCATCAAAACTGTCAGAGCTCTGAGGGAGTGAGGGCAGAGGAAGGGACTTAGGACCTGATCCTCAAAGGCATTTAGACGCCTACCTCCCATTGGAGTCCAGACTCTGGGTTCAGTGCTATCATCTGAAGATTGCTCTAAGAACTGTCAGGTAGCCAAACGCAGCGTAGCTTTCTGGCTGCTTTGCAGAAGCCCAGAATTGGGCCCCAGAAGACCCTGAACCACATGCCTTCACATACGCAGACAAACCCAATCAGACACAACCCTTCTGCCCTATAAGCTAATCAAGCTCTTTCTCCTACGGCCCAGGCAGGAAGAAAGACACCACTGTTGATTATTCTATTTATAAACCCTCAGGAGGCGCTCAGATGTACAGCGACAGAGGGGCTATGCAAGGATTAATTATGAGCGTATTTCAAAACCTGGGTGGTTTCCTGTGTCCCCAGGAGAAAGGGCAAGGACAGACGCCTCAGTCCGGCCAATCAGTAGCACAGCAGGCTGCATTACTGAACCTTCTATATTTAGAATTAAATACACTGTCCTTTTTTTATTATCCCTTTCAGCACAACTTACCAGATGGCCACAGGAACATATTGCCCACAAACTTGTCTCGCTCCTTCATGCTGTCTAATCCCCTGGACGAAACATAAATTAATAGTCATAATTCCCACTTTATCACCATGCGTACGAAATGAACCGTGTGCTCTGTGCGTATCGGGTGACTTTTCCCTATTCACCACCCACTTCTTAATAAACACAGTTCCTCAAATTTAGTGGAGGGTGTTGTACCATGCAGTAATTAAGGCAGGATGGTCACTTAATTAGTCAGGGGTAAGAAACAATCAGGTCTCTTTAATGATTAAAGTCAGAAAAGCTATGCATGCAACAGGTGAGCCTTAGGGTTGTCCTAGATAAAGCTCTGATCGAAAGGCCCAGAGAAAGGTTATATTATGCATTTCACCTGGCTGTTTTGTTAGAAGGAACTGAGCTAATAAATATTAATATTGATAATGAGAGCTGGTTCTGGAAGCCTTTTTAATTTTGTTAAAGATTAAGAGGCACAGCTGGACGGCACAGGGAGTGGATTCTTATAGCAATGTGGTCCTCTGATAAGAGAAAGGGACTCCTAGGACAACTCTGGGAAATGTATATCAAGTCCCCGCAGGGGTGTAGGAGTCAGGACTCCTGGGTTCCAACTCTTGGAGAGACTATAGACTAGAAGAGCAGAGCAGGACTCCTCGGTTCTATTTCCTGCTCTGTGGTGTTGTGTTGTCTAGGAAGTTAGAGCAGGAGGAAATAGGAGTCAGGGTTCCACTGAGTTCCTGTGCAACCTTGGAAGGCCAAGCCACTTGGCAGATGCAGATCGGTGCGTAGCAGGAATCTCACAAGGCCTTAGGTGCCGACTACCCATTCATTTCCATTTTTTTTTAAGTACCTTTGAACATCTGACCTTTCACCTCTCTATGCCTCAGTTTCCCTTCCTGTGGATGAAAATCTTACCCTCTCTTGCTGTGGGGTTGTGACACCTAAGCCGTGGCTGTTCCTAAACATCTACTCACCCATCCTGTCGACAATCTGCAATCCAGTTCTTCATGACGGCATGGAAGGTCGGTAGATCTACAGTGACACCCCTCTCTTCTGGGTCCAGCATTTTATAAAGCAACTGCAGTCTCCCTTCCTCACAGCTTTGCCCTGTCACCGACTGTAAGTACTCGATAATACGGAAAACAGACACCTGTCCTGCAATCAGAAATTCAGAAACACCAATAACACTGCTCTATAGCCAAAATGCTTCTGAAATAAATGTAGTCAAACTTTACTAATTATGGGTCACTGAGAATGAAAATGCTGCTTAAAATTGTTGATTGGCTCTAGTTTTCAAGATATGCTATTGGGTCAGTATATACGACCCTTGACATGGGAATGGCGGAGGATAAGTGAGTTATAAAGGGAAGGGATCTCAATTTAAACCAGAAATGACTAAAATACATCTTTGACTGGATCTATGAATAAATCTATGACTGGGTTTGGACAGTACTTGCTTTTTAGGCAAAACAATGAATGATGCAATCTGAAGCTGGTATTGCGTCATACATGATATGAATTCCATCATGTTATTCCTAGAAGTCATCGATGATGCAATCATAACGAAGCTTACATCACTCTGCTGAACAAATTGCCCTATATCAGCTCTAGAAATCATACAGTGTTGTGCTCTCTTATTTGTCAGTGTTTGACTTTGCAAAGGGACACATTTCTGTTTAGCCAAAGTGAGCAGAGATGCCTCGTTCTTGTGTGAACAGTGCAGATAACTTCTGCTATGTTTGTGGTGAAGTGACTTTTGCATCACAAAAGCGCAGTATAACCACTATGGTTAAGAAAGCCTATCACCTTTATTTTGGCTGCAAAATTGGAGAGCAGGACAAGAGGTGGGCCCCACACATATGCTGCAACACTTGCGCAACAAATCTTCGCCAGTGGTTGAACAGGAAAAGGAAATCTATGCCTTTTGCAGTGCCAATGATTTGGAGAGAGCCAACAGATCATACCAGCATTTGTTACTTCTGCATGGTGCCTCCAGTTGGGAAAGGTGTGTCAAAGAAGAAAAAGTGGACTGTGCATTATCTAAACATTCCTTCAGCTATACGCCCAATATCCCACGGAGAAGGACTGCCAGTTCCTGATGCACCAGAATCACTCTCACTTGAGTCAGACGAGGAAGAGGAAGAGGATGAAACTTCTGGTCCTGAACCATCAGTGTCACAGGACCCACATTTTCTCCCATCCTCCTCCTCTGAACCACACCTCATAACACAAGCTGAACTGAATGATCTTGTCAGGGATTTGGAACTACCCCAGAGTAAGGCAGAGCTGTTGGGCTCCAGACTACAGCAGTGGAATCTCCTGGCAGGTGATGTTAGGGTTTCCATGTTCCGTGACCGTCAAAAGGATCTTGTCCCATTCTTCTTCATGGAAGGTGACCTGTAGCCTGCAACAACATCGATGGTGTGATGGCAGCCCTCAACATCGTTCACGATCCAGATGAGTGGAGACTCTTCACTGATTCATCGAAGACGAGTCTTAAAGCTGTTTTGCTGCATAATGGCAATGTTTTGCCATCAATTCCAGGTGGTCATGCAGTCCATATGAAGGAAACCTATGACAACATGAAACAACTTTTGAGGTGCATAAACTATGACCAACATCAGTGGCAGCTTTGTGGCGATTTGAAGGTTGTTGCTCTCTTGCTTGGTCTGCAGACTGGATACACAAAGTACTGCTGTTTTCTCTGCGAATGGGATAGTCGTGCAAGAGATTCCCACTACATCAAGAAAGATTGGCCACTCCGACAGTCATTGGAGCCTGGGAGGAAAAGTGTTCAGCATCCACCACTTGTTGAATCAAGGAAGATTTTGTTACCACCCTTACACATCAAGCTGGGTCTGATGAAGAACTTTGTCAAGGCCATTGACAAAACACAAGCAGCTTTCAAGTACCTCCGTGGAAAATTTCCAAGTTTAAGTGAAGCTAAGATAAAGGAAGGTGTCTTTGTTGGTCCTCAGATTCGTGAACTTCTTCGAGATGATGCATTTGACCATGCACTGCGTGGCAAGGAGAAGACGGCATGGAAAGCCTTCCGGTCAGTGGCAATACATTTTCTCGGAAACAACGAGACAGACAACTATAGGTTATTGGTGGAAAACCTCCTCAAGGCATACAAAAGCCTTGGTTGCAACATGTCACTAAAGATACATTTTTTGCACTCTCATCTAGATTTTTTTCCACCAAACTGCGGAGCAGTGAGCGACGAGCACGGCGAGCGATTTCACCAGGACATTGCAACAATGGAGAAACGCTATCAGGGCAAATGGAGCCCATCAATGCTTGCAGACTATTGCTGGACAGTGACAAGAGATGCTCCATTTAATGAATACAAGAGACAAGCCAAGAAGCGCCGAGTAGACACTGAATAGGACTAAACTATGTACATAATAGTTTTTTGCCTTTTGTTTCATAATACATTTTATTTATATAATCCTTTTGCTGATTTTTAAGGTGTTACATAAACAGGCTAGGTGAAATATTATCATGTAAAGCAACCATAAACACATGAAAAGACCTAGGTTTACAATTTATGATTAAAACTCTACTATCTACACAATATACATAGACATAAAATGTAAAACCTTAAATATCTTAGAAACAGTAGCCAATCAGTTGTTTTAATTGTCATATTTGAATTCAGCACATCAAAATACATAATAAATATCACATTTTATCTCTGAAGGAGACGACTTCTAAAAAATTGTAGACTAGTGTAATCACCCCTTCGCAAACCAGAAACATTGCTAGAGATGGCAGGTTCGTCTTGTGACTACAGAGATGGCCTGGGAGTTTGGAGATCAGTGGAATCAGTGGGAGGGAGGCCCAGATCCTCAAAGGGATTTAAGTGTTTGAGTTGCTGGAATCCCTGTGTAGATGACAATGGATTTGTGCATTGTCCTGAATCCACATCAAGGCACCTAAATAAAGTGACTTTGTTTTCAAAGTGGCCCCCTGAGGTCAATGCAACCTCTAACTAACAGGTGGGGCCATCTCTGCTGCAGCTACATGGTAATCTATGCCCCTTCTGCTTCCTAGCAGTACAGCCCCCACCACCCCCTTCAGGAAATTGACCATGCAACCTGCTGTCTGCTTTCAACTCAGCCTTGCTAACTCCTAGGAGCGTGGAAAATCCCAGATACAGGACACTATGACGCAAGATGTTTTTTTCAAAGGTCTTGAGAATGAGAGGTAGGTGTAGAGGCTGGGATTTGCCATCTGAACGCTCATTGGCTGATTTCACTCTGAAAGGAGCCTTCGAATCTAAGGCACAGTGGATTTCCTGGTAGCACTACAGTGGCTGGGACCCTACCAGGGTTGTGCTGACATTAGAAAACTTTCTACCTGTTTGTTCCAGGTCACAGGCTTCAAACGTGCAGGTCAGTACATGCTCCTCAGAGCATTGGCTCTTGCTGCTGACGGCAGTGCTCTCCCATAACTCTAGTAAGGAAGAGGAGGAGAGACGTAACACTTACAGGCTAGGAACATAACAACGGCCAAGCTGGATCAGCCCAATGGTCCATCTAGCCCAGGAACCTGTCTTTGACAGTGACCTGTGCCAGATGTTTCAGAGGGAATGAACAGAACAGGGCAATTATCGAATGATCCATCCCCTGTCTGCCACTCCCAGCCTTTGGTAGTCAGAGATTCAGGGACACCCAGAGCATGGGGTTGCATCCCTGACCATCTTGGCTAACAGCCATTAACAAACCTACCCTCCATGAACTTATCAAATTCTTTTTGAACCCAGTTATACTTTTGGCCTTCACAACATTCCCTGGCAATGAGTTCCACCAGCTGACTGTGCATCATATGAAGAAGTTCTTCCTTCTGTTTGTTTTAAACCTGCTGCCTATTAATTTAACTGCATGATCGCTGGTTCTTGTCATGTGAAGGGGTAAATAATACTTCCCTTCACTTTCTCCACACCATTCCTGCTATTATAGATCTCTATCGTATCCCTCCCTTAGTCATCTCTTTTCCAAGCTGAACAGTCCTAGTCTTTTTAATGACTCCTCCTGCACAAACTGGTCCATATTCCATATCATTTTTGTTGGCCTTCTCTGCATATTTTCCAATTCTACTGCATCTCTTTTGAGATGTGGTAACCAGAATGGGAGACAATATTCGAGTTGTGGGTGTGCCCTGGATTTATACAGTGACACGATGATATTTTCTGTCCCACTATCAATCCCTTCCCTAATAGTTTCTAACACACCATGAGCCGCTGCACATGGAGTGAATGTTTCCGGATAACTGCATGTCTGGTTCCACACTTAATTACCCGTAAGCAAACTCACCCCCCCTTCTGGACTGTCTGATGATCCCAATACTGTGTTGTGGGATAGTGGACAACTGGCCTTTGTGATTACACTATAAGGAACAATCTTGACCTGTCTGAGGGGGCAGGAAGGTGGGGAACACTCTCCCAGGAATCTAATACTATAGATTTTTCCCCTGCACTAACTTTAATGATTCACACATACATACACCAGAAAAATCCCATGCTTATGCCCAGGGATATCAACAGATCAAATTCTGCTTATGCCAGCCCACATCTGGATGAATTCTTCGGACTTAAATTGAGTTACTCGGGATTTATGTTGACGTAACGGAGGGCAGAACTGGGCCTGACAGGTCACATCACAGGACATGAGTCAGAGGAGAATTGAGTTCACAAAGCCTGATATGCGTAGCCACAGTATATTATGTATGTTTGTATCTTTCCATCTCCATACGCTCCCCCACACCACATCTATCTGTCATGCAGCAACCACCACAGCACCCAAGCATTCTTTGATCTCTTACCCTAACCACTTGGAATAACTGAGTCAGCGTCCATACTCCGTACTAAGGCAAGTCCTACTGAGCAGCGTGGTGGGGAGCAGCTGTGTGGGACAGGATGATTCATCCACCTCTAATTTACCTCCATTTAAATAAAGCCCAGGCTGCTCCCCTATGCACCCTACAAAGACAGCATCAGCGTTCCTTTAAGAGAGTCCCTCTGGAGTGAGATCATACCTAGTCAAGTACAGAGCACCTTCCATGAACTCTCCCAGCATTACAGCAAATGTGCTCCTTGCTTTTCCTCTTCACACATAAGCTCACATAGAAAGGCCCTAATCCTGAAATCCAGTCTGCACTACTGAGGCTCCTGTACCGACCTGATTGCAGAATCAGGGCCTAACCTGGGAGGCAGCATGGTCTAGCAGGCAGAGCACCAGGTAGGGTGACCAGATAGCAAATGTGAAAAATTGGGATGAGGATGCGGGGTAATAGGAGTCTATATAAGAAAAAGACCCCAAAATTGGGACTGTCCCTATAAAATTGGGACATCTGGTCACTCTAACACCAGGCTAGGCCTTCTGAGCACCTGGGTTCAACCCCCGTCTTGCTGTTCAACCTTGGGCAAGTGAACAGTGTTGACGGTGAATTTGTCATGTGCAGGTTTCAGAGCCAACACTCCGTTTGGAAGAATGGGGTGGATCTCATGGGCTGTGTCAGAGCTACTGCTGCAGACTCAGGCAGACTGTACTGCTCACTTGACACTTGGGTCACGTTTTCAAGGTCACATTTGCAACTGTGTGGGTTAGAAACGTGGGCCCCCCTTCAGCAAAGCACTTAGGCACCCCCTGGGTGCCACTTCCTTCGCTCACAGGGTAGCATTAAAGAATGTGAGGTGCTCAGTTACTGCGGTAGATAGACAGACCCTGTAAGGGTCCCTACATACCATCTGATGACTGGACCATTGTCAATTCTGCAACTGCGGCAGGGTTAGACGTGGCCTCCATGTTCACTGGCTGACCTGTTTCTTCACAGCAGCTGGCTTCATCCGAGATCCAGGGGAGAGAGTGCCCCTGGGGGACATGCGGGGAAAGCATGTCTCCCGAGGCCATGTCTCTCGTCACCTTAGCTGGCCCTGCAATAAAACAGACAGTGTGATGCCCTCCAAGCAAGCTATCTGTTGGGAACAGGGTAAACTGCTGCTGATTGACTGAGCTAATTAAATTAGACAAGAGGAGAGGCTAGAATAGGTGGCGAGGGACTCCCAGACTGACAGGCTAGCTCTACAGGGATAGCCACAGTGTATTTATGCTAGTACAGCCAGACCCTCAGATTACCCGCGGGTGTATTTAGGAGTGGGTGTACCTAGGGTGTATCTAGGGTTTTGTCCCAGTGGTGCCGTCAGATCTTGGCCCCAAGCTGTGTTCGCTTTTGGAAGAGATCTCAGGGGAATCCCACCCGTGCTCAGAATGGAAACCATCTTGTCTGATCAACTGGGGCGTCCATCAACCAGAGGAGCAGAGGGAGGGCAATGTGAGGTTCAAGATACCCACCACACCCATTTCAAACTTATTTGTGGGGTTATCCGGGGCTGCCCTCCCTACCCAAGGGGATGGATTTAGGGTAGACTGCCTATCTGAGGGGGGTATTTGGGAGTGGCGCCGAAAGAAAGAGAAGGGGGGACAATTGTACCAGGCCCCTGAGCTCAAGGCGGCCCCCAAAAGTCTGTAAAAATGGGATGAAATGGGACAAGACGAACCAATGGACCAGGTGACTTGGGGGACATTATCTGGGACGTCTAGCCTACAAGAGGGTGTATTTAGGGAGACTGGGGTTTATTCTGACTTGACCACGGGCCTGCTGGGTGACCTTCTGCACATCCCTGCCTCAGCTCGTGCCTCGGTTTCCCCATGTGGGGCTAATGATATGATACCAAGCTCTTTTGTGGTTTACGGGGGCAGGGGTCTATAGGGTTCTCTGGGGTTGGCATGAGTGTTGGGGGCAAGGCAAGGACCATGACTGGGGGTGCCATATTCGTGACTGGGCGAGGGCTCCATGCTGGAGAGCGACTGGCACCAAGGGGTCTGTCTGGGAGGCTGCTGGCATAGGCACTTTTGCATGGGATGTTCCTTGTTGGTTTATTGGGGAGTATTTAAAGTTCCCCCAACATTTATTCCCCCCCTCCCCACATTAGTTAGGGGGGACTTGGGGGAGTACCTCATCACTCCCTCCCTCCCGCCTTTAACCCAGGGAACCCACTTCCCTGGGGCTGACGGGACTGGCTGCCCTCGGAGGGGGAGGGGCGAGGACCCAAGGGAGTGGGAGGGGCCGGAGAGCGGCACTTGTAGCAGCCGGCGCGCGCGCCTCAGAACGCTGCCGCCCCTCCAAGAAAAGGCGGGAAAATTCAAAGCTGGGACGGTTGGGGGCAGGAGCAACGGTCGCGGCTCGAGCCCCTTTGGCTCGGTGGGGGAGGGGCGGGTCTATGTCACAAGTGGCTTATGGGGAGGGGGTCCCCTAAATAAACCAGGCTACTCACCCCCACATGTGTTAAATAGAGGGGTGATGAGAGGCTGCTCCCACCCCATGGGTAGGGCACCCACCCCCAATGAAGGACCCACTCCAAAAAAGTGAGCCCCCCACACAGGTGAAACAAACACTCTCTGAGAGGCTGCAAGCAGCGCGGCAAGCAGACAGCACCCCTTCAAATGAGAAGGGGACCCCAAAATGGGCTGGGGCTGAGGGCCAGCTCTGGGGCTGTCCCGCCACCCCCCAGGCTCTCAAAGCATGTTGCCGATGAGCTGTATCGTGAGCCTCACAGATGGGGAAACTGAGGCACAGAGCAGCAAAATTACTTGTCCGAAGTTGCCCCGCATCAAACAGAATCCAGCTCTCCTGAGGGTCTATCCACGAGGCTATGCTGCCACTTAAAGATGTGTATTTCAACCATCTTGTGGGGTGGGGGCTTTCTTTTTTGAGGGTTGGGGGGCAACCCGCAGAAGCAGAAATCACACTGGCAATTTAGGGTGAGGTCAGAGGTCACAGCAACAAAATGACCTCTTCAGAGTCCATGGATGACTGGCCTACCCCTAAATTAGCAACTCCCCCAAAAGAAGGTAGATTCATTCCCCTATTCCACAGGAAATAAACAGGCCATGCGGGGCAATGATCTGTCATGCCACTGTGACCTATGACTTATGGACACCCCCAAATGAGGGGCTCCCCCCAAACTAAAGAGGATTAACTTTCCTCACATAAATGAAGTTAATATGCACAGTACTTCGGCCCATAGGGTGCACAACATGGCATAGCTGTGGCATCATGACCTTTGACCCCTGCAGGCAGCCCCCCTTCCACAAATGACACTCCCTCTCCAAGAGAACAAAAGTGGATTCATTCTCCTACATATCTCAGATAAACTTTCCATATTACAGGCCATAAATAGCAAGACAGGGAGTGCTGTTATGCCAACTTGACCTCTGCCACCCGGGTGGCCCATCCACTCCATAATGCTTTCCCCGGTAAAATTAATTCTCCACACCACCCACCAAAAAATGTACCATATCCAGTACGACACAGGCCCAATCATGACCACTATCCCCCACCCACCCCTGAAAAAAACTTAAAATGTGTAGCTTTGTGCCCCACCAAACTATACAATCCCCACCTGCTTCCACACTTCCTAGGGGCACACCTCAATGGAAAGTGGCTGTAAAGGGGGGTGTCTTGGGGTGGGAATCTGTATGACCTCGGCCTAGCTCTGGAAGAACGGACAGCATGGGCTGCCAAGACATAATGGACATGGAGATGTGAAACCATTTAAGGCCTGTGCACCAGACATACTTGCATGAACAACAGCTGTCCCTTCACCAATACATTTCACACTCTGTAAAGACCTCTTCCACATTTGTGTGTGAGGGGATTTCAAACAGGGCCTGGTGACAGATTAACAGCACCAATAGGTTTTGTAGTGGGAGCCGCTCGGTCTTCGGATCTGTGCTGAGAACTGCCCCCAGTGATCAGAGAGTTGGGTCACTTCTCTTATCTAGGGCTAAAGACCTCACAACCCAAACTCTGAGGTGGATAATAATCGTTGCCATACGCAGTGGTTTAGGACAGGAAGTGGAGAGTAACACTCGCACTTTTGATGCAATAGCAATGAGAACATTTACAAGAAGCCGAATGGAATTGCCCAGAGCTAAAATTGCTCCAGCAGCCTGGAGTTACTTTTGCAAAAAGTGCCATCGAATCTCTAATGAGCATCAGCGCTTCAGTTGTATGTGTCGTTCTGCTCCCCTCATTCCCACACACCCTTTGTGTAACTTGTGCATCTGAGCAGCAGGTGGCAGGCAGAAGTGGCACCATAATGAATCCAGCCACAACTGCACACATGATGAAACCAGAAGTCCCAAAATACAGCCTTGATTACAGATCTCCTACAAGTAGGAGCAGCAGGTGCCTGATCTCTCTTTCCCACAAAACCCACATGCAATCCCTCTCTCTGCCACATACATACACCATCTGCTCACACGCAAAAACACCACATTACGTAGAGCTGTCACTGACAATACGAAAAATGTGAATATAGGCCCCAAACAGAACTAGATCCAATAGGACGTTATGCAGATTAATTAAAGCAGCATAGGATTTGATATAGATTGCTGTACAAAACAATACCCGTGTACAAATTCAAGCCCCGTGAAGCAATAAAAACCACATTTACTGCATGCACTGAGGAGGCATTGACCAGGAAGGATGGGAAAGGGGGGTAATATGAATCTGCTGGGAGTTTAATTTCAAACAAATAGTTGAGGTTGATTTGCTGCAAAGCGGCCAGAGATCAGTCACTGTCAGGATATTTGTTTGGAAAAGCTACTGATTTAGATGGAAAACTATGAAGAGATAGAAAAAGTGAAGGAGAAAGAGAGAAGGGAGGGATGAGCCAGGTCAGTCATTAATAGTTGTGGCTGAGCGTGAGTCCCCAGTAAAAGCCCCATCCAAAGTACTGTCCCAGCTGATTGGCCATTTGCTGGAAATCGGATTTGTCAGGATCATCTATGTCTAATGGCATCCTCTCCCCTTCGTAGCCATCCACTAGGTCTTCACTCAGCCTCTTGGCTTGGCTGTTGTCCTCCACAGAAGTGGTACCTCTGGGGAGGTCAGCTACTGACCCATGGCCATCTTGCAGCAACCATGGCAAAGATGGCACCGTAGTATGCTACCACCTCATCAGGCTTAGCTGGAGGAAAGACAGCTGTTTCCCCAAGCCCCTCAAATCCATGTTGCCCTCTGACCTCTGGGGAAACAAAATGGGGGCAAAGAGTGAATGAAGACTACTCCCCAAGCCTCCTATAATGGCTGCTGCTTGGCAGGAATGCCTCATGCAAACCCGAAGTGTGCTCAGGGTCTCTGGAGCCACAGTGGGTCAGCTAATAATGGGGGCCACTCAGATAACTGGGGATGGACAATGTCTGGATGGCTGAAAGGGGATCTGTAAAACTAGCACAGATTTTGGTTTCTTGTTGATGTGTTAAACTGGATCAGGTTCTTCTGTATTCAGCGTCTCCCTCCATCCCACTCTGTTCCTTCCTTCCTACACACAACTGTCTATCCTTCCCTCCCTCTCCATATACAATCCTCCATCCCTTCCTCCTCACACATGCCCCTCCATCCACATTTCTTCAGCCATGTCCCAAAGAAAGGGACCTCACACACACACGGGAGGCAGACTGGAAGTTCGGTCTCCATTGCAAGTGACAACTGGGGCCCATGTACCACATGAATCAGAGCTGCCATACATCAAGACATCACAAAGCTGAGGTTCCCTCCTTCCAATGCAGTTGAGGTGACCCCCAAACCTTCCTTACCCATTTCTCCTGCACACCAGCTCTTGCTCGCATAGACAGAATTGACTAGATCTCCCATGTCTCCATCAAGCCATCAGGTTCAATAGGCTGCCATCCAGTCTCAGACATGCCTCTCCTTCTGTCAGGTACAGGGCACAGACTGGGAATGAGAGAGCTACATATAGAGGAGGGACATAGTCAAACATCCAGGAGATCCTTGGAGAAGAAGGGTTGGCTGTGGGATCAGGGACCCAGGAGATCTGAGTTTGATTCCCAGCTCCAGCAGAGAATCTTTGGGTGAGTCATTTCATTTCCATCTAAGGCAACTCTGTGGTCCACAGCATCTGAGCACCTCATTCTTTAAAGCATTTATCCCTCACAGTACCCTTCTGAGGCTGAGAAGTGGGGCACAGAGAGGCTAAGGTCCATATCGTCCAAGGATCCCATGGGAGTTAGACCCTGCTGGATCTGGGCCTTAGTGACTTGCCCAAATCTGTAGCTGAGCAGGGACTCAAACCCAGGCCTCCCAGTTGAGCAACCTTACCAGCCTCGGTTTTCCCATCAGTAAAACAGGGGATATGAACTCTTCTGTTCAAGATAGGGATTGTAAGTTCTTCAGAGCTGGCATGGTGTGTCCCCTTTGGCCCAGTGGGAGCCCCTGATTGCAGCTGATGGCTGTAGTAAAGCCTTCACAGATTTCAAGGCCAGAAGGGTCTAGTCTGACCTCCGGCATAACCCAGACTGGATCAATTCACCCAGTCATTCCTGCAGAGAGCCCATCTTTTAGCAGCCTTGCATGGCTTCTATCTGTCCTGAATTTTGTGAAGGCCACTGGGGAAGAGGGGGGAGAAATATCCCATGCCCAAACTGGATCTACCCAGTTCCCTTTGTGATGTGTTCACATTTGAAAATGACACTGAAAAATCAGAGGGTGCAGAGAAGAGCCACAAAAATGATACGAGGGCTGGAAAAATGCCTTACTGTGAGAGATTAAGGAGCTTGATATGTTCAGCTCATCAAAAAGAAGATAAAGAGGTGATTTGACTATGGTTGATAGGAAGGAAATGCTGGGTGTGGAAGGGCTCTTCAATCTAGCAGAGACAGGCAGAACTAAAACCGGTGACTAGCAGTTAAAACTAGACAAATTCCAATATGTCCAGTAAGGCCCACCCATCTACCAGTGCAAGTGAGTCAGCCCTGGAACAAACTCTCCTGGGAAGCAGTAGAGTTTCCACCTTTGGCTGTCCTCCCATTCACACTGGCTGCCTTTGTGGAGGAGATGTGTCAGCCAAACCCAAGTCATGAGCTCAGAGCAGGGGTAACGGTGAAATTCTCTGGCTAGATGATCTAATGGCTCCTGGTCTTAGAATTTATGACTCTGCGCCCCTAACTGTTTGCCTTTGATCACAAAGGGGGTGTGAGAACATCTGGAGAGGAGGAAAGGGGTAGCAGCCACAATACTGGCCTGACACTCCGGAGAGCTGGACTCAGTTCCCGCATCTGCTACCGACTCCCTGGGTGACCCTGGGTGTGTCACTTCATCACACTGCTCTTGCAATTTTACCTAAGATTGGGCTGGTGTTTCCGTCATGTGTGTCTGGGTAGCATCTGGCACAATGAGGGCCCCAATCTCAGTTGGGAGGGGGTGCCTGTGGAACACCTGGTCCAGCAAAAGGCCTCAATATCCGTTGGGGGCCACATACCTGATAAAAATGATTTTGCATCCAGTACCACAGGGAATATTTTGCAGAGCTGAGCAGAACTCAAGCGACCAGGGTTACCTGAGAAGCTGGTACCGACAGCAGATTCTCACAAATTCAGCTGATCCAGTGGAGACCTGTGCCCATAGCGGCTTCCTCGTCTCGCCAAGCTACTCAATCCTGCTGCCACTTGGGTGAAGAATTCTGTCTGCCATCGGCGGAAACCTGCCTTGTGTTTAAATAATCTGCAATTCCCCCCACTCCCAACACACCTTCCCACAGCAGCTCCAAAACTCAGTGTGAGGACAGGGATAGGTCTGAATGATCTGAAAGTGCTGTACGGGCAGTTTATATAGGGACAACTCGCCTGGGGCTGAGATACAGCTGCTGCTGGGGTGGGGCACGGCCGCTGGGGTGGGGCACGGCCGTTGTGTGTACAGATTTAGGCCGATTTACGCTGTCTGAGGACCTGGGTCATTGACACCAATGGAGCTACAGTCAAATACACCAGCTGGGATCTAGCCCCATTGACTTCAATGGAGCGATGGCCAATTGACACCAGCTGGGGATATGCCACACTGAGTTTCCATCTGATGACCTCATCCTAAAAAGGACCTGGTACAAACAGTCCATGTCTACACTAGGAGCATTTTACTGCTATACAATGCCAGCTGTAGCTACACTGGCAAAGCTGGCCTTTTACAGGGGTAGCTTATTCCATCCCTACCGAGTGAAACCAGCACAATTTTGCCAGCTTAACTGTGTCTACAGTAGGGGCTTCCGCTAGCACAGCTACACCCGTCAGGGATCACCCCTCTTCATACCCCCCACTGTCAGAGGCTGTCATGTAGACATGCCCTGG
This sequence comes from Dermatemys mawii, assembly GCA_007922305.1. Taxonomy (NCBI): domain Eukaryota; kingdom Metazoa; phylum Chordata; order Testudines; family Dermatemydidae; genus Dermatemys; species Dermatemys mawii. Next base: position 187,968 of record ML677484.1, read on the forward strand.
GGAGGGAGGTTTGATGATGAGTGACAATTACAAGGAGACTGGGAAATCTCCCTGATGAAGAGTGCTGGAAAACAACTGGGAGACGAACACATGGGCAGCCGCTAGAGGCTACAGCCGGCAACCGATGGGATGGAGAAGGTAGATCAGTAACTTTGAGGTGCAGTCGGCTGCCTTATGATCCTGAACCGCGGGGACCTTCAGCTAAATTGAACAGGGCGAACTGAAAACCGAGCCGAGAAACTCCACCGCGAGCCTGCGGAACTCGTTGCCACTGGCTCGTTCTTAAGGCCAACTGCTGAGTGGACTGGCCAGAGTCAGCCATTTGGGGTGGCAGCCTGTTTATGTTCCATGTCTGCACAGCACCCGAGGCCCTGGACAGATCGAGTGGGGTGATTCCTACAGCCCTCCATAAAAGCAGCAGAGTTTAGAATTTAATTTATTGCAAGGAAAACCAAGGAGCAGGACTTTATACGCGGATCCACCAGCATGGCGCAGACCTCCCGCCGCGGGTGTATCCTTTCTATCGCCCACCCAAGTCTCTCTCTCCCCGTTCGCTACAGCTTCCTGAAGAAGAAGAAAAAATGGGGCCTCCGTGCTATAGCTTTGTGCCGGGCCAAGGTAATGGGGGGAGCTTTCTTCAGAGGGCGGGGGGCTTCCATCAGCCCATCCCGGATAGCTAGCAGCCTGCTCCTCCTGTCGCTAAGGGATGCGCCGTCTGGCCAGCTGGTGTCAGGGGCCTTCCCGGGCCTGGCTCTGTGCCGTAAGTGGATGATGAGGAAGGCCAGCCCGGGGTGGGGGATCGGCAGGACGCGTCTCCCTAGGACAGGCTCTGCTTCTGCCCCGTCGCCCGCGCCTTCCTCGCTAGACTCTGCCTGGCTTCCCTGGAAGAGACACAGGTAAATGGGGAATGTGGGACACTGGACCTGGGCCCGCACTGGTGAGGAGATGCCACGAGGAGAGGGATGTGAAGTTAGAGCAGCAGGGGCTGGCAGCCAGGACTCCTGGGTTCTTTCCCCGGCTCTGGGAGGGGAATGGGGTCTAGTGGATTAGAACTGGGAGAGGGAGGACTGGGAGCCAGAACGCCTGGGTTCTGTTCCCAGTTGCATCCCTGCCTCCCCAGGTGCCCTTTGGGCATGGGCAGGCCTTTCCTCTCTCTGTGCCTCAGTTTCCCCTACCATATAAGGGAGTGGGTGATCCTGACTCTGCCTGTTACTAATGGATGAGCCGGGGCCCAGCGTCAGACTCCTTTGGTCTGTTACAATGTCCCTGGCTCCAAAGGACGGAGGAGACGGTGGGGTCAGGGGAGCGGGTTGAAAAGTTTCTGCCACTGACTCTTTTTTCCTCACCAGGCTGCAGCCCCGACCCCCGTGTCTGCCGGGAGATACAGGTGCCAGGGCCCTGCCCGGAGCCTAACCGCAGAGCATCACAAGCCTGCAGGTGCCAGGGAATCAGGAGACAGGGTCTTAACGAAGCCAGTCAGGGAAGGAGTGGGGTCCACGTTGGGGTGGGGTGGGGGGTTGTGTATAGTAACTGACAGAGCTGGAGAGAACCCAGGAGTCCTGGCTCCCAGCCCCCACACACCCTGGCTCTAACCACTAGACCCCACTCCCCTGTCTGAGCCAGAGCAGAACCCGGGAGTCCATTGCACTCTGCTTGCGAGTGTCTTCCCAGGAGTCCTTAAAGGTGAAGTCCCACCGCCGACCCTCAGCAGAGGTCACGGGTCATCCCCGGCAGCAGCTCTGTCCTAAAGCGCAAATGCAGGGTCCCCACCCCTAGCCCCCCACATCCATCCCCAGCCGGCTCTGGGCTCCAGCCGTGTCCTCGTGTCTCTGCCTGTCCCGGCCCCGCCTCACTCACCCGCCATCTCTCCGCCAGGCCCCGTTCCCCCTGCTCGATGGAGGTCACCGTCCGGTCGGAAAACAGCATCGCGCCCGTCTCGTTGTCCGTCACCTGCAGGGGCCAGGACCGGCTCAGCGCAAGGAAGGGGGCTGGGGAAGGGAACAGCCGCAGCGCTCCGGCTATGCTTCCGATGGACCCTGGGGAGGACATGACTTCACCCCCTTCCCCCACTATTCAGGGATCTGGGGGGTCGTTCCTGGGTGAAGATCCACTTGGAGATTTCAGGTCCCCTCTTGATCTGGTGTCTCTGGGGGAGCTCTAGGGGGGGCACCTCCACCTCCCTGCTCTTGCTCACCTTATTGATCTCGCGGTGGCTGTACACTGTGGCGTTCCCCACCCTGCGCTGCTCCTGCTCCTCGGTGTGGTAGTTGGGGGGAAGCTTGTGGAAATCAATGGGGGCCTTGAAGTGCCCCTCCTCCTGCCCCAACTCCGCCTGCAACAACCCACATCAACTGAGTCCTGGAGTCACAGTCCCCGAACCCCACCCCAGCTCTAACCACTAGGCCCCACTCCCCTCCCAGAGCCAGGCAGAGAACCCAGGAGTCCTGGCTCCCAGGTCACCTGCTCTGATCACTAGACCCCGCTCCCCTCCGAGAGCCAGGAACAGCAGGAATTAGGAAACGCACACGGCGAGACTCACACAAAACCCCTCGGAGATGGGGGCGTGGGGAGATAGCCGTGGGCTGGACGGAGATACAGACAGAGCGTGTGCATGGAGATAGACAGATGGGGCTGGGGGAGAAAGTAGGTGGGTGTCTGGGGCTGGAGGGAGGGGTGGTGGGTGTCTGGGGAGGAGCAGAGGGGACGGCTGAGGGTGCCTGCGGAGGGGTGGTGGGTGTCTGGGGCTGAGGGTGCCTGGGGAGGGGTGGTGGGTGTCTGGGGCTGAGGGTGCCTGGGGAGGGGTGGTGGGTGTCTGGGGCTGAGGGTGCCTGGGGAGGGATAGAGGGGCAGTGGGGGTGGGGATGGATTTTTGGGAAGTCCCTGGGGGTGCCTGTGGATGGGGATGGCTGGGGACCCCAGGGGAAGGGTCTCTGGGCGGTGGGGGTCTCTCAGTCTCACCCGGCTGCCCCCCAGCAGGCGCTGGAAGCGGCTCAGCAGGCGACGGGCAGCGGGGGGCAGGAGGGAGCCCCCGGCCCCAGTCAGCAGCGCGCCCAGGGCGCAAAGCAGCAGCCACCGCGACCGCATCGCGCCCGGCCAGCGGAGTCTGAGCAGGTCTGTGGGGGCGACAGAGCGGGTGGGGGTGGGGGTGGGGGTGGGGGGGGGGGGGGGGGCGACAGCTCTGCCCCGGCCCCCTCACCCCACAACCCATCCCTCCCCCACACCCCTTCCTCCATCCCTCCCTCTGTCCCCCCGGCCCCTTCGCCCCACAACCCATCCATCCCCCTACCCCAACATCCATCCTTCCCCCACACCCCTTCTTCCTCCATTTCTACATCCTCAGACACCTGCACCCTCCTCCATCCCCCAGCCATCCTCCCCACCCCCATCTACCCACCCCACATCCCTCCACCCCCATATACTTATCTCCCCCCAACTGCCCCTTGTAGATCCCTCTCCTCCAGCATCAAACTCTCCTTTTCTCCCCATCTTTGACCAGCTCTCCCCTCTTAATTACCCCAGCTTATTCCCAACACTGCCCCAATCTCTGCGCCCCCATGAAACCCTGCCCCATACCACTGTGACCCCAGGGACCTACTGATCTCCCTTCCCTCCCCCTCAAAACTTCCCCGCTCCTTCAGTCCTCCCAGAACCCCCCAACCCACCCTGCCTTCCCCCCACCACCCCAGCATCCTCCCCCAGCACCGACCAGCCAGAGCCCAGGGAGCCGTACTGGCCCGTTTCACCCAGGCGCTGATTCGAACGGGGTTCTGATTCCAGAACCCACCCCCAGCTGACCCCAGGTACCAGGGCTGGCATGGAGGGGCCCTGTTGTGGGGTGTCTCACCGCACCTGGGCACTCCCCCTCCATGTCAGCAGCTGGGCAGGGCAGCGGCTCGGGCAGCAGGATGAAGCCCTGCCATTTCTGTTGCCCCAAAGGCTAAGGCACCGTAACGGAGACATAGAGCAACACTCAGCTCCGCTGCAGACTTCCTCTGTACCTCAGTTTCCCCATCTGTAGAGCAGCGGGGACAGCCCAGCCCTGTCCTGCCTCCCGGGGCGGGGGGAAGGGAGGAGAAAATGATTTATATTTTATAAACTTGACAGGTAACAACCCCGGGGTTCTGATGAATATTTGGGCCCTACCAATTTCACGACCGTGAAAAACGTGTCCCAGATGGTGAAAGGAGCCTTTCCCTGGGAAGTGCGAGCTCCCCGTGGTGGCAGGCGTGCAGCTGCTAGTCCGGTCGGGGCTGGGGCGGGCCAGGACTCGTCTTTCCCCCGCAGGGCACCCTCCGTGGGGAGACCAGTCCTACCTCCGGAGGCAGTGCAGAAGGAGGGCGGGACACCCCATTTCTGGGCTAGAGCTGGGTTCAGGGTTTCTGCCCCCACGGCTCCTGCCCGGGCAAGGTGCCCATTTTTTCAGGGCCCCCCCAAATTGGCTGAGGCTCCCAGGCATTAATCCACCACTGGCCGGGGCTAGCAGCTAGGAGCCCTGGCTGGAGCTATCAGAGCCTCCCCCCCACTCCACACCTCCGAGAGCCTCCCTCGGCTGCAGAACGCTCCACAGCCCAGCTCCCACAGGAGCACCCAAGTGAGGGGGTGACAGCCCCTCAGGGGTGGAGTGGGGGGGCTGGTTATACAGGGACCCCTTGCTGCCCCCTAACCTGTGCTCCTCCCACTGCCTGCCCATGAGGGGGAGGGGCGTTATCACATTTGCAATGAGCAGCCCCACTGGGGGCAGCATTTACAATAGGATCCCCAGCCTTGGGGGCTGGGGGGACTAGGGCAGGGAGAGGGGAGGAGAGACGCCCTCCTGGTTAATTTTCTCCCAGCATCCTTTGCAAATAACAAAACTGACCAATTTTTCAGGGCTGGGACCCCAAATTTTTATTTTATTTACAAAGTGGATATTACAAAAGTTGCACATTCCCGGTGGGGGGGGTGTCAGCTCACAGCTGAGGGGAGTATCCTCCCAGCCCCCCAATCCAGACCCCTGCTTCCTCCCAGGGGCAGGGGGTGGAAAGGGCCAGTTCACCCTACTCCACCCCCCCCACATCTGTGCCCCCCCACCTCCACCATGGAAAACAACAGTGGCACACAGACATATTCACACAGCCCCACATCCTGCCCCTCCCTGGTTCCCCCCCCACCCCACTACCAGAATCTCTCCCAATCCCCCCCACCCATCCCTACTGCAGCAAACCCCACTAATAGATACCCAGAGACAGAATGAAATACCTGCCCCATCCCTACGTCACTGCCCCAAAGGGTGAGCACAGCTCAGGCCAGGGCAGGGGACGAGACACCAGGGTTGGGGGGAATAGACCAGGGGCCCTGCCCCCTGCCAAGAACACTTGGACAGATAGGGAAAGAAAGCGGCTTCAGCCCATGCTGGATGGTCCCAGTTTGGGGGTGGTAGCTCATGCCCATCGGCTCCCCCTCCACCCTCTGGGGCAGGAGGGGCTTCCTAGGAGTATCGGGTCAGCTTGTCGTAGTTCTGGCCCATGTTTCTAAACAGAAACATCGATAACATCATGAGACAGAGCTGGGGGGAGAGAAAGAGAGCGTTACTGGAGGGATCCCACTGCTCACACCAACTATCCCACTATTCCTATCAACCATCCCCAGACAAGCTGGGGTGTTGGCAGAGAGTAACTGAAGGGAACACCAACCCATCCCCTGGCACGCTGGTGTCATAGGAAGGGAGAGTTAATGGAGGGATCCCACTAACTATCCCCCACAGAGCTGGGGGTTGGGAGAATTAATGGAGAGATCCCACTTCCCCCACCAATCATCTCCTGCACAGCTGGAAGAGTTAATTGAGGGATCCCACTGACATTACCAACCACCCCACTACTGAGCTGTTGGGGGAGTTGCGAGATCCCACTCCTACCACCAATCATTTTCTGCATAGCCTACCCCCTCCGCCTCAGCAGCTTCATGTGAGTGGGGTCAGGTGGTCCCACTGCCCCCAACAATGCAGCCACACACCCCTGCGAGAAGACCCCTGAAATCAATACTGTGATGGGGGTGGGGGTGAAGAGGATGATGGGGGTGGATGATCGGAGGGCAGAGTCAGTGTCTGAATCATTCAGGGGTCAATTCCCTCAATCCCACAGGCGTGTTGATTCCCTGAAATCTGTCTGCTGCACGGCCCCCCCGCCCCGCCGCACAGCGCCCCCCACTGGAATAACCACTTCTCCTAGCTCCCTCATTCTTTCCAGATACTTTATTATTAGGGGATGCTGGAGGGGTCTCCCCATCTCCTGTCTAGGGGGCCCCCCGTGGGGTTCTCAGGCGATGCGCTGCCGACCCCCACAGCGATAGGCCAGGCCCCTGGGCCGGGGGCTGCCCGGGAGCTGATGCGTCTCCTGCTCTGGGCCCTGGGGGGCGCCGAATGATTCCTCTCGGAGCAGGGAGCACACCATGGACATGGCGTGGATCTAGGGGGAGGAGACGGGGCTCATGGTGGGGGAACTGAGCTCCCTCCACCCCGGTTCCCTCCTTGCCCCCAAGCCTGGAGTAAGTTACCTTGCCAGTACTCCTGATACATGGGTCTGGTGCAGCAGGACGGAAAGGGTTAATGGGGTCAGTGTGGGGCACAGACACGGTGGGGGGGGCAGCACGGGGAGGGGAGGGGATGGCCCAGGACATGCTCAGACACGTGACCCACATAAGGGCGAGGTAATAGGTGTGCAGGGACACATGGGAGGCCATGCATGGCCCACGCACGCACAGACACACGCGGGAACGCACAAGCCCCTCGCACGCACCAACACATGGAAACACATGCACAAGTGCCTCACACGCATAAACACATGCGCAAGCCCCAGCTGCAGGAAGGCGTGTGCACAGACACGCACTGACACACGTGGGCACACAGTGTGGGCAGGCCCCAGGACACATGCAGAACACACGCGTGTGCAAACATGTGCAAGCCACGCACTGCAGCCACATGTGCACACTGGCGCCACCTGCTGGGGAAGGTCAGGATTTCCTGGGAGCCGCTGGCAAGTCTCCTGCACTCCAGGGTGCCGGCCAGCACCAGGCACAGCAGCTGCAGGAACTGGGCAGTGGGGTGGGGAAACTGAGTCACAAGCAAGTCTCATCCCCCCCCGCAAGCTCAGCCATAGATCAACCACACCCCCAGCCTCCCTTCCCCCAGTGCCCCATGGTGCTGACCCCCCCCATCCCTGGGGGGTGGGCCCTGCTCCCCAGCCCCACCCACACCCCCCAGGCCTTTTACCTCCATCAGGGCGATGCCCAGGCAGATGCCCACGATGCTGATGATGTTATTGGCCAGCCAGCCTTGAACACTGTTCGCACAGCCCTGATTGGATGACAGCAGGGAGAAGGGGCGGGGTCAGAACACTGGCACCTGCTGCAAAATCCTCTCCCGCCATTGCTGCCAGCTGCGAGCTTCCCCCACAGCAGTGCCCCAGCCAGGGACCCCAGCGCTGCGAGCTTCCTCCGCAGCAGTGCCCCAGGCAGCACTCACCTGCCTGTAGACCGGCCAGTCCCCCTGAGTGGTGCAGAACCCCATTATCCCCGTCATGGCCGGGGCCTCGGTGGTGTTGGTGCCGCGCTCCTCAGGGCTGGAGCTGTTGCGACAGGAGCAGGGGTACAGTCTGCGGGAGGAGTTCTCCACGATGGGGTTCTGGTGCCAGTCCAGGTACGAGTTCCAGCCGCAGCACCGGAGCTGCCAGAAGGAAGGGGATGGATAAGCCAGGGACCTTGGTGCCAACCAGGGGACGGCCGGGGCGGGGTGGGGGTGAGTTCACAGTGGTTTCCAGCAGGGTGGATAAAAATCAATGATTAAAAATAAAAACCTGAGTTTTTATTTAAATTGAATTTTTTTGATAAAATGCTTTTGGGAGGAAAAAGGCTGTCTAAAGATCGTTGTAATTCAGATACATTCCAGCTCAAGGAGATCGATCGCCTCATGGAACGGGGATTCGAAGTTCTAGCTCTACCATATGAGACAATGATACGGTCATGGGATGTTGAAGAAAAGTTGTCAATGAGTTTCCAATAGTTCATGAATTCGGGACCCTATCTTCCGGGGGTCTAGAGATTTTATTTAGGTTAATCTTTCTATCCACACAATGGGACTCCAATACCATCGGAGATGCTTAGTTTTGCGATTCTCAAATGGTGGATTTGTGTCTCCAGAGCTAACATGCTTGTTAACAGCAAAAATAATATACAGAGGCGAGAAATACCAGACTTCAACCCTCTGAAAAGTTGTGTACATGGCGTCAATCCCTTTGTACCGCTCTCAAAAAGGGCAACATTTCAAAAAGTTCAGTGGACAGAAGACAGCTGGGGGTGGAAGAGATCGGGACATGAAGTCTGGAGGTAAATGTGAGAAGCGAGGGACGTATTCTTCCTTTGTTACAATATTATAGGTTTGCTGCTGAAGAAAAATATCCAGAATGCTTGAGGTTGTTTTAGTTACACAAAACAATTGAAATCTCTGTCCGGTGATGAGCTTCTCCTAATACAGCCTGGCCAGAAAATCCTCCAAGTATTAATGATTAACCTGTAGAAATGGAGACCGTTTCACCTCCAGGGACGTCACAAATATCTGCTTCAATGATCTTTGGGAAATGAAATAGCCAACCGATCATTCATTTCGCGATCTCGCTGTAGAACTCAACGGAGGAGTTTTACGGGGAAAACCACGATCAAATCGAGCCTTCCGCGCTAGTGATCGAAACCGTGATATAAATCGATTTGATTTCAATCAAATCCACCCTGGTTCCCCAGGGGCCGGATGTCTACACAGCTGGGCACCAAGGGGCGGCCTGTGGGGTCTCCCCCCATAGCATGAGGTGGCTGCAGGGACCAGATTTAAGCAGTTCTGTGTCGGGGGCAAAGCAGGAAACGGTCACGATTTTGTGCTGCCTAGGCGTGCCTCAGTTCCCCACCCATACGGTGCATTGCCCCCCTGCAGGGGAGAAGGGGTTAACACTGCTACTTGCATGGCGCAGGGAACCTGCTGTCTGTGGGGAAAGACTGGGCCGCTCCCGACCCAGAATCTTAACGGGGGGGAGAGACCCTGAGATCAGATTCCCCCACCCCAAATGACTGAAAAAAATCGAGACCCCCCAGCTCGAGAGCAATGTGGGAAAAGGGGCCAGGAACGAAGGACGCCGGGACAGGGGGTTCTGCCCCTGGTGCCAGCCTGTGGGGTCTGGCCGAGCTGCCATGGAGAGAGACGGGAGGTCTCTGGTGCCAATGGCGCCACCTGGGAGGCGAGGGGCCTGCCCCTTGGCGTGTGGGTCCCTGGGGGCTCCCCTGCTAGTGTGGTCTGGCCAGAAACTGGTGTCTCGTAGCCGGGTCAGTGCCAGGCTGGGGGCGGGCGGGATGAGGCTTCGCCAGGAAGCCAGTCCCCAGCCCCGGCTAATGACTCCGAGAGGAGGGACAGGGGGAGGACGGTCAATTGGGGCATCTTGCTGCCCCTACACCCTCCGGGGCGGGGGAGCCCAGCGACACCAGGGCTTGTCCCACGGGCCAGGTTTCACAGCCAGGCACAGGGCAGAAGTCGAGACAGCCGTTGGGGGAGTGGGCAGGGTCGGCGCTGGGGGGCTGGGCCCCCGCCATGAGTCTCACCTGCCCCTGAATGAAGTCCCAGCTCTGGTACTTCTCGCTGGGGGGTCCTGCCAGCGGATAGGTCTGGATGGCGTCCTCCACGAACGCCCCCACCTTGCCACCGAGCTGGGAGGGAGAGAGGAAGAGAGGTGACTTTCCCTCAGCCAAGGCCCCGGCGCTGCGAGCTTCCCCCCCGATAGTGCCCCATTGAGCACTGTGAGTTTCCCCCTGGCAGCGCCCCACTCAGCGCTGCGAGCTTCCCCACAGCAGTGCCCCCACCTGGGCCCTGCCCAACACCTCGAGCTTCCCCCCCATCTGGGACCTCCCGGCACTGCGAACTTCCCCCCAGCAGTGCCCTCAGCACGCCCCACTCACCGTGACGCGCTGCGTGTACAGCAGGACTCCAATGGTGATCTGGGCGGCGAAGAGGAGAAGGAGGAAACC
>ML677484.1:225477-237341 GCA_007922305.1 Dermatemys mawii
GGGGGGGGGGGGGGGTAGGCTGGGAAGCTGAGATCTGGGGGGGAGCACCAAGCTTGATCTGCCCCCCCCTAGATTCTCCCCCATCCTGCTAACCTCTGTCCCCAGGCCCCCCCACAAGCCGCTAATGCCCCTAGTCCCCCCCCATCCCTCTGAGCCACCCCACCTCAGTGAGCCCCTGGGCTCCCCGCTCCCGGGACCTCCTTGGGAACTGCCCCCAGGTACCCCCCACCCTGTCTAGGGTGTCAGCCCAGGGGACCCCCTGCACCCCCTTCCCCCGCTCTCCTGTCTTCTTGCCAACACCGTCGCCCTCAACGCCACCACCCCGATCTCTCTGCTAGGGCTGCCCCCCCCAGGAGCCGGATTTCCCCCCCCCACGGGCAGGGCTGGGGGGACACACTCAGCCCCTCGGTGTGGGGCGGGTTTGCAGGCTTAGGACCTCAGCCCCGCAGTGGCCAGGAGTCCCACAGGCTCAGCCTGTGTTTGCGATTCGCCCTCCATTTCTGGGGCGGGGGGGGGACTGACATCTGCCTTCAGCTCCCCGTGGGCCGGAGTCTTCCTGGGGGGCGGCTGCCTGGTTACTTGGATGGGGAGGGGAGAAGGTTTTTCATGCTTTGTAGCAGCCCAGAGCCCCAGGTGTGACTGAGCCTGGCCCGGCCCAGTGGCACCCGGCAGCTAACGCCCGTGGGTGCCCCTGGGCAGGGAGCTGAGTGTGAGCAGCTGGAGGACGAGGGGCCGAGGGGGGCCAGGGTCCCTCTGTGGGGTCCGTCTGCCCCCGGGGCCCATCCCGGGGCACTTGTCTGACCCGGGGGTGGGGGTGCAGGCTCCGAGGGGGAGTCCCACAGGGTCGGTAGCTGAGGGGCTCACCCCAGTGAGAGCAACCCCCATGGGGCTGCAGGGGCCCCCCCAGGGCTGGGCCCAGCCGGGTGAGAGCACCGGGCCTGTGGGTCCAAGATTTGCTATGGGGTGCGGGACAGTCCTTTTTCCGGGTGGGGGCGGGGGGAACGGGCCTGGTGCCCCACAGTGGCTGTTTGTCTCCCCCTGAGAGCAGGAGAAAGGTTTTTTTCTTTGAAATTAAACCCACCGTTAACCCGTAAAACAGAGAATTTGGGGGTCTTTAGACTGGTCCCTGGTGTCACAATTCCCAGCCCCCGCCCAAACAAAACCAGTCTGGAAAATGATCATTCACCCCCGAAACCCAGATGCTCCCATAAATCCCGGCTGAGAGCAAGCGGGAGTCCAGGGTTCAAAGGCTGCGAGGGGGACAGGAGGTATTTGGGAAGAGCAGCACCCGGCCCGGCCCTCCAGGAACTTCCTACCCCACAGAGGGAGAAGAGCTCCATTTGAGGGCAAAGGGGACACTTCCAGCAATGAGACACAGAGAACCCAGGCATCCGGGCTCCCAGCACCCCCCCTCGCCCCATTGAGCCCACCCCACCCTGCCCCATTGTAACCACTAGACCCCACTCTCCTCCCAGCGAGAGAACTCAGGAGTCTGGGCTCCCAGCCTCTGCCTTCACCCAGGGCTAGCCACTACACCCCACTCCCTTCCCAGCAAGAGAACCCAGGCGTCCGGGCTCCCAGCTCCTGCCTCGCCCCCTTCTAACCACTGGACCCCACTCCCCTCCTAGTGAGAGAACCCAGGTGTCCAGGCTCCTAGCCTCTGCCTCGCCCCCTTCTAACCACGAGCCCCTCACTCTCCTGTCAGCGAGAGAACCCAGGCGTCCGGGCTCCCAGCCCCTGCCTTGCTCTGATCCACTCGACCTTCCAATTTCACCCATTTCCCCATTTCCTCGCCCGTCACGCGCCCCGACCCCGTGAGAGCTGACCTCAGCAGAAACCGCCCGCCCCATGGCTGCCACCTGACCCCCCCCATCTCCCAGAAACCGCCCCGCCCCAGGCCCAGCCAGCCCCAGCCGGCCCCTTTACGACGCTCCCCACCCCGAACCCACTGACCCCCAGCCGGTTCCCAGCCCTAGCTCATAAACCTGCCCTGCGCCCCCGCCCTCCAGCCCGGTGATGGGCCCCAGGGAACCGGCTCTGACCGGATCCACTGCTGAGCCCCGAAAACAGAAACCCAGAGTACATGACCCCGGAGAACAGGCCGGGGAGTGGGGGCTGGGAGCTAGGACTCCTGGGTTCTCTCCCCGACTCTAGGAGGGGAGTGGGATCTAGTGGTTAGAGCAGGGGGGGGGCGGAGCTGGTTCTCTCCGAGTTCTGGGAGGGGAAGGGGGTCTAATGGTAGAGTGGGGGAGTTGGGAGCCAGGACTCCTGGGTTCTCTCCCTTTCTGCTGGGGGATATTTGGTGCGTCACATGCCCGGGGGGGGGGGGGGGGCTAATGAAGGGAACAGCCCAAGGGCTGGGTGGGGGGCCGTTGCTGAGTCATGGTGACGTCACTCATGGGGTGGGGCGATGGGGAAGGTTTGTGATGAGTTGGGGGGGGGGGTCAGCTGTGGGCGGGGCCGCGTCTCAGCCTCCCAGAGCCGGAGAGGGAACCCAGGAGTCCGGGCTCCCCCTCCCTCCGGTTCTCACTACCAGATCCTCCTCCCGGAGCTGGAGAGAGAACCCAGGCGTCCGGGCTCCCGGCCCCTCCCCCCAGGGTGGGGCGGGCCCATGGCTGCTCGCGGCGGGGGGCGGGCAGGGCCGGGAACAGCCGCGGTGGGGCGGGTATAAAGGGCCGCGCCAGCGCCCCGGACCCCCCAGGCTCTTGCTTCAACAGTGTTTGAACGGAGCCTCCGCACCCCGAGAGCGCCCAGCACCCACCGACCCTCTGCACCCACCGGGCACCATGAGCTCCCAGATCCGCCAGAACTACGACCCCGAGAGCGAAGCCGGGACCAACCGCTTGGTGAACCAGCTGCTGCGAGCCAGCTACAGCTACCAGTCCCTGGTGAGCCCCGCTCCGACCACTGCACCGCACTGCCTGCCTGCGTGGGGCGAGAACCCAGGAGTCCTGGCTTCCAGACCCCCCCCCACCTCTAACCACTAGACGCTGCTCCCCTCCCAGAGCTGGGGAGAGAACCCAGGAGTCCTGGCTCCCAGACACCCCTGCTCTAACCACTAGACCCCACTCTTCTCCCAGAGCCAGGGGGAGAACCCAGGTGTTCAAGCTCCCAGCCCCTGCCTTTCCCACCTGCCTCTCCCCAGTGCAGGGACTTTTGCCCCACCCATGTCACTGACCCCCCTCCACCCCTGGGTACCAGCTCCGGCTGCCTGGCTCCCTGCCCCCCCACCCCTCCAGCCCCACCCTCTGTTGTTTACCAGGCTCTTCTAGGGCAGAGTCCAGCCTCCATGGTCTCTGCCCCCCCTCATCCCGCCCCTCGTTAATCATTGACCTCCCCAGGGTGGGGTGTCTGCTAGGGGCAGATCTCTGACAGGGGAGGTGGAGGATCTCTGGGGCAGTCTCTGGCTTCACTACCCCCCCAGCTTTAGGGGTGGGGGAGTGGCTCTCTCTGATCCCTGATCGAGGGGGGCTGGGGGAGCCCCACACCCAGGGCTCACTGGTGTCCCCCCCCCCAACAGGGTTTTTTCTTTGACCGGGACGATGTGGCCCTGGCTCATTTCTCCGAGTTCTTCCGGCACCTGTCGGGCGAGAAGCAGGAACAGGCCGAGCGGCTGTTGAGCTTCCAGAACCGCCGGGGGGGCCGTATCCTCCTGCAGGCTATCCAGGTGAGCGAGGGGGGGTATTGGGGGGGGGCCCCCTGGGGGGGGGGGCTGCATCTTCCTGGAGGCTGACGCAGTGGGTCTGTTTTTAAAGGTGTCTCTGGATACGGTGAGTGCCTCAGTTTCTCCTGTGCACCCGGGCGATGCTCTGGAACGGCTCCCTACAGAGCCAGGCAGGACTCTGGGGACCTTCCTCTCTGTGAGCGACTGTCTCCGGAGCGAGATGCTCCCCTGATTCCCCCATTCCTGGGTCTGACCTCAGAGCATCCAACATCCTCTGCCCCTTCGTGCGCCTGCCCGGGCGGGGTCCTGGGGGAGCCAGGGGGCCCTGCCCCCCAGCTCCACAGTCAGATGTGAGACTCAGCCAGCCGGGGAAACAGAAGGTTTATTAGAGACGCCAGGAACAGGGGCTAAACCAGAGCTTGTAGGTACAGAGAACAGGACCCCTCCCCCGGCTCCGTCTTGTGGGGACAGGGAGCCAGACACCCCATCTGCACCTCCCTCCACGTCCCCAGCCAGCCCCACACTGAAAAAACTCTCTCCTGCCACCTGCTCCCTTTGTCTCTGTCCCGGGCCAGGAGGTCCCCAGATCCCTTTGTTCTCCAACCCTTCAGGGGACACCTTCTGGGGAGGGGTCCAGGCCAGCCGTGGCCAGGAGACAGGGTGTCCTCCATTCCCTCGCTCTTGCCCTCTGCTCGGCAGCAATCAGCCCCCGCTTATCCCCCGACCTGGAGACTTAAGAAATGCACAGGGGAAACTGAGGCACCCACCCAGTACCAGAGAGAACATTAAGAACAGTCCAACTGTGTCACACAGGCCATCCAGGTGAACTGGGGGTGGGGCCTGGGGGCAGCTAGGTGGGGCAGGAGGGAGGGATGCTGGGGGGGTGCTGGGTTCTAGGGGAAGTGTTGGGGAACCCTTTCTCCACCTCCAGGCATGGCACTAACCCTTCTCTCCCCATCCCCCCTACAAGAAACCGGAGCAGGACGAGTGGGGGAACGGGGCGGCTGCCATGGACTTTGCCCTGAAACTAGAGAAAACTGTCAACCAGGCCCTGCTCGACCTGCACAAGGTGGCCACGCGCCATACGGACCCGCACGTGAGTGACCCACCCTGCGGGAACCCAGGAGTCCAGCTCGCCTCCCATCCCAGAGCTGGGGAGAGAACCCAGGAGTCCTGGCTCCCCCAGCACTCCCCACCCTGTCCCAGACCTGGGGAGAGAACCCAGGAGTCCTGGCTCCCAGTCCCCTGCTCTGACCACTGCACCCCGCTCCCTGCCCAGAGCTGGGGAGAGAACCCAGGAGTCCTGTGGGGGGAAGGCCCAGGGGACCCCCCCATCTCTAACTCTCCCTCTGCCCCCCCCCCAGATGTGTGATTTCCTGGAGACCCACTACCTGGACGAGGAGGTGAAGCTGCTGAAGAAGCTGGGCGACCACGTGACCAACCTGCGGCGCGTGGGGGCGCCGGAGGCGGGGCTGGGCGAGTATCTCTTCGACCGGCTGACCCTGCACGACAGCAGCTGAGCCCCGGCTGTGCGCGGCGCCGGCCCTTTAAATCCTGCTGCCTGGCCGGAGCCCGCCCCCCCCGCCCACCTGCTGATCACGGGGTGACTGACCCCCTCCCCCACATCACAGGGTGACTGACCTCCCCCCCTGGACTCTGTAACTGGCATTGAATAAAAGCTTGGCATTCACACTCTGCCTCTGTGAGGTGTCTGCCGGGGGATGGGGACCCAGGCATCCTGGCTCCCAGCCTCCAACCCTGGTCTGACCCCTAGACCCCCCCCATTACCCTTGCAAAGCCCATTACAGAACCTAGGAGTTCTGGCTCCCTATCCTCCCCAAACCACACCCCTAACCCCTGCTCTGGGGGTGTGGGGGGGACACATCCCATCACCAGTCCCTATCCCCACCCCCACCTAGTTAACAGGGTGCCCCCTGGGCATTGACCCTAAGGGGGGGGGGCAGTGGCTGTCCTGGCCCCAGGGAGGGGGCAGAGTCGTGGGGTGTCCCTACCCCTGCAAGCACCACCCCAAACTCACTGCCAGAAGGGGGCACTTGGGTGCTTGGTTGGGAGGGACAGGGCCCTGCACTGCAACGGGCACCCCACATAGACCCCCAGTCTGCATCCCCCAGGCAGGGGGATGTCATGAGAGGCTCGAGTCCCAACCCCGAGGGGCCACATCTCAGTGCTGGGCAAGGGGGCCCCATCTCCACCTGCATGAAGAGTCCCCGTATGACCAGCCTTGGTGCCCCACCTACAGGAGGCTGCAGCCCAGAATGTGTGTGTGTGGGGGGGTGGCCATGGATAAGCAGCCCCCTTCCCCTCCCTTCAGGGGCCATGTCCCAGCAGGGGGCAAAGGGTCCCTATAGACCCAGCTCCTGCACCCCGCCCCAGAGGGGCTACAGGCCAGCACTGGTAGAGGGGTCCCTGTCTACCCTGCCCACACATGGGCCATAACCCCATGCGAGGTGAGGGAGGGGTCCCCCTATAACCAGCTCCCACCACAGGGACCACATCTTAGCACCAGGAAAAGCCTCACCCCACACAACCCCCATGCCCCCCCCCCCCCACACGGCAGAAGGATGCAGCGTTGACCTGACGTTTATTCCTCGGCCCGGGGGAGACAGAAATGAAACCACGCGAGGCCATTTCCAACAGTCAAAAAACACGAGCCGGGTGTGGGGGTGTCACCCCCTAGAGGCCCTGTGGTACCAGTGGGTGCAGCACCAGGCACAGAGGGAGGAGAGGGGGCTAAGCAGGAAGTGGGGGGGGGGGCCAAGTCCAGGGGATGGCAGCCCAACGGCTTTGAAACACCGTTTTCCTCTGAGAACGATCCAACCCCTGCGCGTTGGTCCAGCCCAGTCATGCTGGTGTTAGCGACTTCACCTTAGACATGTGGTGGCCTAGGTGCCCTGGCCCTACTAGACTGATCTAGAACCCAGCTCCCAGCATCCTCTTTCCATCCTGCACACCGTGCTCCAGAATGAGCTGCAATGTGATCTAGACCCCACACACACACACACACTTCCCTAGACGATGCTCGCCAGAGCACAGGAGCGCTGCAAACACTTCGAGGAGGCTGGGCCTCCCAGCACGCGCTGTTCTAGAATGATCTAGGTGGAACTGGGTCATGCAAGTCAGGAACCGAACCATCTCCCTTCCCAGACAGTGCCCGCCCGTGCTCCCCGCTTCCCAGCAATGTCCCCTCCAGGACATCCAACACCATTTAATATCTCTTGACCAGGCAATGTTCTGGACTGATCTAGACCATGATGTCTAGATCATGTCCACAGCTACATGTGGCCCCAACCCCTTCACTGCACAAAGTTCTAGAGGGATCCAGAACGGCTCAGACTTCATTGCATTCGGTAACAGGGTCATGTTCTAGACGGCCCCTCCTCCTAAACAGCTCCAGAACCCGGCTATCTTACTTCACTCCAGAACAATCCAATCAAAAGCCTACGGCAGGCCCCATTCTAAACTGATCCAGAACCCCCGACATCACCAGATGCTGCATTCCAGAATCATGTAAGGGCACCCTACATCCCTGAGGGGCATACCCCATTCTAGACTCCCATTTTAAATACACTCAGTTCTAGAACAACCTAGACTCCCCCAACATGAAAACCCAGGCTACCCTGCATCCTTGAGTGAGAAGCATGATAGAATGATCCAGACCAACTCTACACCGTGGAGCCAGGCCCTGTTCCAGACCAGGCCTCCCTCTAGACCACACCTGACCTCGGTCCTAGCCCAAAACATTCACAAGCCCCCATCACCCCCAAACATTGGCAGCTGCAAACGCTATCCAGAGTGCTGCAGACAACACGGAGGTTGTTCTAGACAAGGGCAGGCCAGAGCCTGTAGCACACACGGTTCTAGAGCACCTTGGCGAACAGACTCTAGAACTCCCACACCACTGATCTAGATCACTTTGGGGGTCCAGCGGGAGAGCCAGAAGCACAAGACACAGGGCAGGAGGGAGATGTTCATTTCACGAGGGTCACCCCTGGTTTTTAATGTTCTATACCCTAGCACCACCCATCTAGAACCCAACAGCACCCCACCACCAAAGGGGAGGAGGGGTTCTAGAGAGAGCCAGAAGCAGAGGATAGCAGGCGGGAAGAGGATGTTCATCTCGTGGGGAGGGGACACCTCCTGGGTTTGAATGATCTAGAACCTAGCACCGGAGATCTAGAACCCAGCAAATGAGGGAGCCAGAAGCAGAGGACGGGGACAGCAAGGGGTTGCTCATAACCGTTGTGCCGGGGGGGGGGGGGAAGCTACTGGTTCTAGATCAGTCTAGACCCCGCTCTAGTTCCTCTCCTCGTTGATGGAGCTGGTGGGGCTGCTGAGGTCGCTGGGGCTGGAGGGCAGGGTGGGGGTGGAGGCGTTGGAGGCGTTGGAGGAGGTGCTGGCCTCGCTGCAGGGCTTCCTGGGCGGCTTGCGCCACTCGGGGACAGGGCCCGTCATGGCCGGGGGCTTGATGTTGCGCCGATCCTTCTCCGCCTCCTCCTCCTCATCGTAGCGCTCGTCGTCCTCCTCCGTCTCGCTGTGGTGGGGACTGGAGTGGCGGGAGATGGAGGGCGAAGGGGGCACGGAGGCCGGGCGGGGGTAGCGGAATCCCTGGGCCTGCGTGGAGAGAGAGAGACGGGGCCGGTAGTGAGAGGGGCGGGGGCCGGGGGGCCGCAGACCCCCTCGCCCGGCGCTAAGACACAGCCCCTCAGGCGGGGGCAGGGGTCCACAGACCCCTCACCCGGTGCGGGGAGGGGGGACAGGGCACTCCCGAGGACGTGACTGGACTATGCTTTATGCAAACGTCTCCCGTAAGGGGTTAATACAAAACTCCTGACCAGGGAGCGTGTCCACCCGGCCGTTGGCGCGGCTCATTTCTAGGAGAACACGCCAGGAACCTGCATTATGGGTGTCAACATAGTAAAGGGGCTTCAGACCCGGTGACCTGCGAGCGGCTCTTTACCTACAACCGTCCACTGCACCCCTGAGAAACCCCGAGTGACCACCTGAGCTGGAGCGAACAAGGGCTGCGCTCGGGGAAAGGATCGGCCCCGGCCTAGGAAGGAGTCTAGTCTGTGAAAGAAACTTCTCGGCACATCTCCGAGGGGGAGATTTACCTGTGGGCAGTTTCTTAATGTGTTAGGCTCAGACCTGCGGGTTTGGTTTGATTTTGTTCTGTCTGGTGTTACTTGGAACCATCTAAATCCGCCTTTTTATACTTAATAAACTCACTTCTGCTTATTAATGAACCCAGAGGAAGTGATTAATACCCAGGAGAGCGAACACCCTGCCTCTCTCCCTATCGGTGTACGGAGGGCGAAGAATTGATGAGTTCACGCTGTCTACACTTCAGAGAGAGTAAAAGAGGTTTATTTGGGGTTTGGGTCCCGCTGGGTGTCTGGGACAGGAACACCTGCCGCGTGGTTTTTAAGTTCAAAGCGGCAGCTTTGGGGACGTGGGTCAAACCCCGGGTCTGGCACAAGGCCAGGTCTGGAGTGCCCAGCGGGCAGGGAAATGGGCTCAGTTGACAGTCCCATGGGGAGAGTCCCATGGGGGTCTCTGTGACCGAACCCCAGCAGGGCTGAGGACGCAGGACCCGTTGGTAGGGGAGGATGGGTCCACATGCATCCCTCACCCAGCGCAGAAATGTAATTCCCCCTGGGGTGGGGCGGGGGCTGGGTATGCCGGGCTCCTGGGGGAAGCATGGGGGCCTCTTGCGGGGGTGGGGGGTGTACACGGGGCCCCTCGGGCTGCGGGTCTCGCACTCACCTCTGTCTCCTCCGGGGGCTCGTAGGTGAAGTTGTCGGGAAAGGCCTTGGCCAGTGCCATGTGTCGGGCGGACATGTAATACTGGGGGGGAGGGAAGACAAGGGGGGTTGTGGGGGGCTGCACTAGGACCTCCCCCTGCCCTGTCCCCATCCCCCCCCCCCCCCCCACCCCCCCCCCCCCCCCCCCCCCGCTGCTCTCCGTGTCAGCCTCCATCCGCAGCAGGCTCTCCCCAAGAGGTCGGTTCCCACGGTTGTTGGGGGGAGGGGAGCTCCCCAACCCCGGAGCCATTCTCCCCTCCCCCGCCCCCCAGCCTGGCACAGGGATTTCCCAGAACCCCCAGGGCTCGCAGTGGGTGACGTCACCAGGTCCAGTCCCATTGTTGAGTCTGGGCCCTTCCACAGCCTCCTCCCCAACCACTTTCCCGTAGCCGCCAGGCCGGGGTCCCCTAGTCTCTGTGGTCCCCCCCCCGCTTCCATGTCTCCCCAAGCCCCACCCCCCACCCCCACCTCACTCCATCTCACCCACCCCGCCCCCACTCCGGTCCCCTGCCCCCACTCACCCGGCCCAGGTACTTCCAGTCCAGCAGGTCGGAGAGGCGCTCGGTCCGGTTGCGCTGGATGATGCGCTGGCGTCGGCTCTGCTGGCAGAAGCTGTACAGGAAGGACGTCAGCTGGGTGCACGAGTCGTCCAGCGCCCGAAACCGCCGGTCCAGGATGTAGATCCCTGGGAGGAGGGAGGGAGTGAGAACCCAGGCGTCCTGGCTCCCAGCCCCCCTGCTCTAACCACTAGACTCCCCTCCCCTCCCAGAGCTGGGGCAGAACCGCAATCCCGAAGGTAGGTTAAAAAAACCAATGAGGCTTATGGGGGAATGGATGGCAACGATACAAAATAAAGACAAGATATAACAAGTGGAATCCGGGAGAAGGTGACAAAGCATTTCAGAAATCAGGGAATTGTAGAAAATGTATAAGGGAAACTAAAGCACACAAGGCAACCTCTGACTAGCAGAAGTTAAAGATAATAAGAAGAGTTGGTTTGTTTTTTAGTGTACTAGGAAAAAAAATAAAATTCTAACAGTGGAATGGGTCCATTATTAGATGGAAATGATAGAATTGTGCATAACAATGCAGAAAAAGCAGAAGTGTTCAGTAAATATTTGTGTTCTGTATTTGGGAAAAAGCCAGATCACATAGTCAGAGCATATGACGATGAAACACTTTCCATTGCAGCAGGATCTCTGGAGGAGGTTAAACAGAAGCAACTAAAGCTAGACATTTTAAAACCAGCATGTCCTAAAATCTTGCATCCAGGAGTTTTAAAAGACCTGACCGAGGAGCTTGCTGGACCATTGATTTTCAATAAATCTTGAAACCATGGAGAAGTTCCAATAGATTGGAAGAAAGTGAATCTGTGACCTGGATAATTATAGCCTGTCAATCTCACATCAATCCCAGGCACGATGATGAAGTGGCTGATGTGGGATTTAATAAAGAACTGAAGAGGGACAATGAAATTAAATCCAATCAATACGGGACTGTGGAAAACAGATCCCACCCCCCCGACGTCACATCTTGCCTGGTGAAATTGGAAATGCGAAGGACGCAGATGACGGCGCTGGTGTGATCTGTTCAGAGCTCTGTGCCGTGCCACACGACGACATTAAGATCAAACCATGAGAAGATAGAACAGTAACATGGCCCCACGTGAAATGGATTAAAAACTGGCTGTCTGATAGGCCTGGTAAGGGACCTGGGAGTGGGGCACCGCCGTCGAGCGGGCGGGTTTCTAGTGGCTCCCCCCACCGCTACTGACCGTTTTTAATCGGTGACCTGAGGGAAAACATCAAATCCTCACGGATAAAGTTGGCAGACGACCCACAGGCTGGGGGGTTGGAACCAAGGCAGAGAATGGGTGTGACGAAGTGGGGGATTTCCTTGGTTTGCATGCTGAGGGGGTGGGACTCAGTTTCCCCGGGTGTCACAGGTTTAACGAGGGGATGGGAGAGGGAGTTTGTTGGCACAGGGGACGCTGGATGGATGGAGCTGAGAAATGAGGCGTCTATTTTGCCCAGGCAGGGGGCCAGGCCGGGGAACAAGCCCCCGGGGCATGGGGTCAGGACTCACCATAGGCGATATGGGGCAGGGTGTGGGGCAGGCCATGGGGCAGGGACTCAACACAGGCCGAAGGGTCAGCGATATAGGGCGGGGTATGGGGCAGGCCGTGGGGCAGGGACTCACCGTAGGCCGAGGGGTCGGCGATATGGGGCAGGCCGTGGGGCAGGGACTCACCGTAGGCCGAGGGGTCGGCGATATGGGGCAGGCCGTGGGGCAGGGACTCACCGTAGGCCGAGGGGTCGGCGATATGGGGCAGGCCGTGGGGCAGGGACTCACCGTAGGCCGAGGGGTCGGCGATATGG
>VOCN01017494.1:0-44551 GCA_007922305.1 Dermatemys mawii
AAGAATCTCACCCCCCCTTAGTAGATGACCTAAATAACACACAAAGCCTATAATCTGCTGGGTGTGGTCATCCTATTTGCAAGTATGTCTCATTCTTGTAGCGAAGCTAAAAATGTGAAGTATAACTCTGAGTCCTATTGTAAGTCTGCAAAATGTAGGCCATCAATGGTTGTTGAGAATCTTGATGGCTCCCATTGACTCGGACAGTTGGTTGTGGATGGTTTCTTTACCTGCAAGCATTCCTGTGTATCTGTGGGTCAGACTGTGTGTAATGAAGAATGAGATCTTACAGTGACATGGGACTATGTCACCTGGTATTTCCATTTAGAAGGGCTGGAATGGGGATCGAGGGAGAGAAAAGATTCCTGCCTTGTGCCAAAGTTATCAGATGGGGTGGAACAGAACAAAGGGGGCTGCCAGTCATGAGAACATCCCTACTTCCCATCTAAGATGCCTGCTGGAACCAACAAGGACTGTAGCAGGGGAAAGGATTGGACCCAGACTAGGAAGGAGTCTTGTCTGTGAAAAAAGCTTATTGGAACATCTCTAAGGGGGAGATTTTACCTGTAATCAGTTTCTTAATGTATTCGGATTAGACTTACATTTTTTGCTTTGAATTGCTTGGTGACTTACCTTATTCTGTGTGTTATTATCTGAAACCACTTCAATCCTATTTTTTATAATTAATGAAATGACTTTTCTTTATTAATGAACCCAGAGTATGTGATAAATACCTGGGGGAGCAAAGAGCTGTGTATATCTCTCTATCAATGTTCTAAAGCAGACCTGCACAACTGGGAAAGCAGCGAGGGCCATATTACTGCCAAGAAACCCAGCTGTGGGCTGAAAAGCCCCGCCCCCATCCACTCCCCCCCACCCCACCGCTTAGCTTGTCCCACCCCTACTCACGCCCCGCAGGGCGCACAGTGAGCTCGTGTGGGCCGCATGTGGCCCCCGGGCCACATGTTGTGCAGGCCTGTTATAAAGTGTAGACACTTTATGAGTTTACCCTATATAAGCTTTATTCTGAGTAAAGCAGATTTATTTCAGGCTTTGATCACATTAGGAACTGGGTGTCTGGGTGCGGGAGGCAGGTTACCTGCTAAGCTGTTTTCAGTTAAGTCTTCGGTTTTGGGGGCATGAAGTAGACCTGGCTCTGTGTTGCAACAGGGTAGCGTGCCTGGCTTGACAAGGGAGGATTCTGGAGTCTCAAGAGGGCAGGGAAAATGGGCTCAGAGGTAATCACATCATGTCAGATCACAGTCCCAAGGAATGGGGGTATGGAGGTATAAATACATGACAACTGTTTGGCCTAATGGAGAAGGTATCTGACTTTTAATCAGGAGCTTGAGGGCCAAGTCTTTTCATGGTTGTGCTGGTGCAGTTTTGCCTTTATGCTGGAAAAAGCCTCTTGGGGTAAAATCTCCTGCCTCCCTGCAAAAGAGAGAAGCGTGAGTGGGAATGGTAAGAGACACCCAAATAAAGACTGATCCTGCTTTCCTACTGTCTCCTGAGGTTGGGCAGAGAGTGTCACAGCTGCCTTTCCTGCTGGACTGTGGGAGTCCTTCAGTGGGTGTTTTGCGTGCCAGGGAGCTGGCTGCCTGGGTGTCTTTATGGCTCTCTGCTGGCCATGCATAGATCCGGTCCGCCTGATTTCTTCCCCTACCCTTGGTTGCTCTGTGGCTTTTAAGCCTTCCCTTGGAGGCTTCAAAGCCTTTGCTCTAGGTGCCCAGAGGAGGAAAGGTGAGCTGGGCTCCAGCTTGGGACTCTTCTTCCCTCCTGTCTAGCCCTGACTATGAAGGCTGGCCCTGGCACTCCTGTCTTCAAGCGCCATGTGGGAAGAGAAGTGTGGGAGAAAGCAGAAGGGCCAAGCTTGTGGGCATCTGATGAAGCAGCAAGAATCCCAACCATCAGGTCAAACCACAGGACTGTCAGCATCACTAGCCAGAGTGGCAAGTCCTGGTGCCCCAACGCTCTGCTGTCGTCTTGGCCAAAATCTGGCTCCAGTAGGTGGGAGTCCCCCAGCAGCAGGGAAGAGTCTCACTTTTGCACAGCTGGAGATGGGGAAGGTGAGCACTGTGAGCTCCAGGGCTTTAGTTCAAGGCAACACAAGGTTCCTCAGAGATTCAGAGTCCTGAGTGCTGACTGTTACACTGTGGGACCAGCTGCCTCCTCTGTACATCAGTGACCCTCAGGGGGCAGGCTTGTGTTAGTGAACCCCCACCCCTTTCCCAGACCACTTCCACCACCCAAAACTCCCTCCCGGAGCCTGCACCCCCCTTTACCACCTCTGCCCTCCCTCCCTCTGCATCCCCTTGCACGCTCAAACTCTCATAGCACACACTACCTCCCTCTATGCCCCTCCCATCTCCAAACTACCTCACAGATCTTACACCCCCTTCATACCCTCTCCCACCCCCAAATCCCTCTCAGAGCCTGCAACCCCAACCCAAAGCCTGCAGCTCAGGGCTCTGACCATCCAAAATCCCTCACAGAGTCTTAGGCAGGTAGGGGTGAAATCTGGGGGGTCTGAGCTTTGGGCACCACCAAAATTTGTGGAAACCTACCACAGTGGGCTGGAGGAACAAGTAAGCAACACAGGATTATCACCATCCCTGGGTGGGCTCAAATCACCACTCTTCCGGTTAAGAGCCAAACGCACTGACCCATTGCGCCACAGAGACATTGAAGGTGATTTGTAAGGCTGCTGCCTAACATCCTGCACATCTGCCTGCCAGTGCTAGGCCTCACAAGGTGCTAGTTTGGATGCTGCAGACTGGCAGCTGTTACTGAAAAGATGCAGAGTGGTGCAGTGGAAGCGTGCTGGGTCCATAACCCAGAGGTCGATGGATAAAATCATCCTCTGCTAGGCTTGTGCTTCTTTCTGCTGGCTCAGCTCCTCCAGCACTGGTCTTCCAGTATCCACACTAGTGCTCTGTGAGGCCTGGTGCTGAGAGGAGAATGCACCAGCTGCTGGGATGTTGTCTTGAAAGCAGCCCACATGTCTTTCTGCTTCAATGGGTCAGTGTATTTGGCTATTAACTGAAAGGCTGATGGTTCAAGCCCACCCAGTAAGGAACGTGACCACCTGCCACTTGTCTGCTTCTCAAAGTCCCCTTCTACTGCTTCAGAACTGTCCCTCTTTGTTTCAGCTGGTGGCCCATAGGCTATCCTGGATGCAATTCAGAGACCCAGCAACCAGGCTCGGGGATCAGGCTTAATCCTCAAGGCCCAACTCAGATCCTTCAGCTCTTTTGCTTCTCCTCCTCCTCCCCATAAGCGTCAAGGGAGAAATGGATGAGAGATGCCAGCTCGAAGATGGCCTCCCTCCCACTTCCCTGTTAGCTGCACAAAGCTCTTGTCCTGCCTCATGGCTCGTCATGGAAGTGCGGCCAGACTGGCCAAGCCTGAGTCATGTCTGCAGCCTGGTTCGTCCCAGCTGACGGAGCACAGAGCCTTGCAGGACAATAGCCGTTTGATTGGGGGCTGTGTAACCCACCCGCTCTGGGGCTGGGGCCAGTGGGGCCACATGGCCCACTTTGGGTTTGGGAAGGAGGCTGGGAGCGTGATGGGGCTGGGCACTAGGCTAGGGTGGGAGCTGGCCTCTGCAGTGGTGCAGGGGCTCTGGGCTCCAGCAGGGTTTGCAGAACGGGCGGGGATTTGGGTGGAAAGGGCGGGGCAGGGAGTTAGCCTTCCCCAGCTGTTAGTTCACACCAGCCCATGGTGTTGCAATGAGGCCGCCCAGTCTACACTAGTAGCGATGTTCCCCCACGACGTGGCTGTGCAGAGGCTGCAGGAGACAGGCAGGTGACAGCAAGGGAAGTGGCAACACAGCAGCTCTCAGCAGCAGGGGGAAGGACAATGCCATGGAGCAGTGACACAGAGTGACCAATGCAAACTGAGAGCCAGGGGAGGGAGTGGGGGCAGCAGAAGCTGAGGTCTCACTCAAGGCCTTCCCCTCTCCCACCCTGGGTTCTTTCCTGCCAAAGAGGAGTGGGGTTCAGTGGAAGGAGAGCGGAGGGTCTGTTAAAGGGACATTGGATTGGTGTGTCACACTGCAAGGGGAGAAACTGAGGCAAAGGTCCCTGCAAATAACGCTCTGGGGTTGGAATTTTCCTTATGATGTTAATTTGAATTTATGATCGTAGATTTGACTTGTTGGGTTTCTGTGGTTCTCAATAAGTCGGAGGCCAGGCAGAATCAAGGGGTTTTGATATCTTATTCAGTTTGATTCGATTCAATTCAACTCAAATCAATGTGCACAAAGAGGGAGAGCCCCTGCTAACCAGAGTCAGCCAGAGTCTCTCTAGCCAGAAGCCCCTTCCCTTCACTCCACATGTTGAGCTCACTCCCCCTCTCTTTGGCCTCTTCCAGAATGTTCCTAGGATGGTGAACCACAGCATGGCTCTCTATACATATGTATCTTCCAAATAACATTTTGTTTAAACCAAACACAAACATACCCTTCAGCGTTAACTGTGATTAATCAACAGCCCTCATTTTGACTATATTTATTAAACCCATTGTAGTGGGGTGGCTGCAATGCCAATTTCTCCTGAAAATCTCCTGGGAAATTATTCAGGAAAAATGCCATATTCCGGGGAGGGGGCTGCAGACTGAAAAATTGGTGGTTGCTCTGCATCCACTGGCAGCTCTTTGCCCTACCTCCCACCCCATCTCACCTCTGCTTTGCCTCCTTCCCTGAGTGTGCTGCGACCCATCTTCTCCCCCTAGCTCCCAGCTCTTGACACTGCAGAACACCTGTTTCATGGCAGCAAGTTCTGGGAGGGAAGTGGAAGGAGGGGGAACGCAATGAACTGCAGGAAGAGGTGGGGCTGGAGTGGTTATTTGGGGAAGGGTCTATTAGGGACAAGGAGGGGGTGGAGTTGGGGGCGGGGACTTTGGAGAAGGGGTTGAAATGAGGGTGGAGCAAGGGGTGAGCACCCACTGGCGCCAGGAAAATTCCATCCCTATACTCCCTACATAAATGTATCAAGCTCAGTCTTAAGGCCAGTTAGGTTTTTTTGCCCCCAGTGTTCCCTTAGGAAGGCTGTTTTATAACTTCATGCCTCTCATGGTGCTGGAGTCCCAGAGTGAATGGGAGAGTGCTCAGGGACAAAGCATCAATTTATTCTGTCTAGAGTAGATGTGATAAATCTGGCCCCCAGAAAGGAATCACGACCTGTCGGTCAATGCGTAGAGTAGACCTGCCCTTAGACAAGCTTAGCAACCCTAATCCCCTATAGTCTAGCGGTCAGGATTCTTGGTTTTTACCGAGGTGGCCTGGGTTCAATTCCTTATGAGGGAATAGAGTAGAGCTCTTGCTCTGAGGGGAGGCAGGAAATGAAAGGAAGGTGGAAGGATCCTGCCAGCTGCTGAGTTGGAAGGTTTTGGGAAGGAATCTGAGAAGTGAGTGGGGCAAGCAGAGGTGTAGGGGGAGATGAGAGAAGAATCCCAGAATTGTGGGAAGTGGGCAGCATGGAAAGCACATGCCTGAAATGGGGAGGGGAAAGAGTGACTGTGTCCTTCCAAACTCACCACCAGCGGACTAGGCAGGCTTGGAAGAATGACGTATATGTTGGTAAATGTCAGTTTCTGTGTGAACTCACAACCTGATATCAAAATATTTCCATCCATAATCATCAAAATTGACAGAGGGGCAAAGTAAGAAACGTGCTGCTTGAGCACCTATCCTTCTCTAATCCTATAGGGTCCCTTATGCCTCAGGAACCACCATATTGCTTTTCCCACCTCACTTTCACACAGGGACACAATTTCCTTTGCACAGATCCAGGAACAACAAAACCTTCCTGTGTCTCTTGTCTGAACCAGCGCATTCAACTCCACTGAAACCTTCTCTCCTCCAGTGGCAATGGTCAGACAGAGGGGATGTGGCCACCTTCTCCCCAGCAGTGAAATAGTCACTCTCCTCTTTCTTCATGCCGTTGTTATTCTGTGGAATAAAAGGCTAAATTTACTCCAGGGTGAGGAAAGAAAACACCCACCAACTCCCCCCAAAAATCTCAATGCCTCCAAGAAAACCTGCCCCTGCTATTGGAGTCACTGATGTGCTGGGGCTAGGATGGGGAAAGGGTGTGTGTGAATTGTCATGGCAGGGAATTAACAATGGACAGCAGTGGTGGTACATTCACTACAAACACAATCTAATCATGGTGCAGCCAGTAGAGAAATGGCCAGGAATTCTTCCTGTTCAGCCAGGGACACACTTACACAATGGCCCCCTGGAAAAGTCTCCCCAATGGCGGCCTCAGGGCTGGAGGAGCTCTCACTGCCCACTACGGCTCCTCTGTCCTTGGTCTCACAACGGGTGTGTGTATAAGGGAGTGAGTCGGGTGGGATAGTGGGGGAAGGGATAGAAGAGAGGCGACTTGTGGATGGGGCTGTGGGTATAAGGCGTAGAAGGGATGGAAAGGGGGGCTGCAGGCAGAAGGGGACGGGGCTAAGGTTGTGGTCCAAGGCCCCCGCACTTGTTCTCCCTTTCCCTGGGCTTTGGAATCACTAGCCCCAGCTTAGCAAGTCGGGGGTCAGTGGTCCCCAAAATGTGGGGCATGCCTCCTAGGAGGCACAGAGGAACATTCATGGGAGTACTCAGGACCCATGCCAGCCCCCATGGAGGGCAGGGAAGGGAAGGAGCCCCACTCCACCCCAACTCTTCCCCAACAAGGGCCCCAACCTGGCCTCATCCCCCTTACTGCTGTTCACACCCCTTTCCTCAGGAAGCCACAGCACCACTCCCAGTCCTGGCTCTTGACTGCGGCTTCAGAGGGGCTGCAAAGACGGATAAGAGGCCACAATGTGAAAAGTTTGGGGACTGCTACATTAGGGTGATGTCCTCAGTTACTTCTTTACAGTCTAATAAAAGGTATTTCTCATCCACCTTGCCCCTCAGTCATGATTGCCTAGCTATGTTCTGCTGTCCTTCACTCAGGCAGGATGGATAATAACATTCTATTGCACTCACATGATTTGTAACCCAGTACCAGCCAAAACTGGACATTTGGGCAAAGTGGCCCCATCATGCTGCATACCTAGGCAGAATAGGGGTTCTCTGTGCAAACATGGTCTGTTCCTGAAGTCTTTCCCCAGCTCATCACTAGATGTGAGGGGAAGCTCATTTAGATCCTGCTTACACTTAGTATTTAAAACCACCTTATTTTCCCTACCTTTGTGGGCCTTAGATTTCTCCTCCTGTCCCTTTTTTATCAGTTCAGATGAGGTGGCCGAGTGGTTAAGGCGATGGACTGCTAATCCATTGTGCAATACACGCATGGGTTCGAATCCCATCCTCATCGGGCATATTTATGCTTCTACAAACAACCATCTCCCCATTGGGTACAATGAGAGACCAAAACATGTTGCTTCTGGCAAACAGAAACCTTCTTGGACTTCCCTTGCTCTAAATAAAATATGTCTAATATTAGCAGGGTAGGTGTGTCAGTCTGGATCTTCAAATGCAGGCTTCATGGCCCCCACTAGTCACAGAGCCACCTGAAGCTTCTCTGGCTATAACCATGGGACCAGAGACCAGCCTTAGAGAGCTGCAGCTACTGGCCAAGAGACGGGTGGCAGTTCCAAGATGGAGCATGCTTGAACTTTGCAATGGCAGCACTGGGGACTCTGAACCTTCAACACGGGCCCTAGGCAGCTGCAGACTCTGCAATGAAGCACTTTCCTCTGTTAAGCATTGGCTTTAAGTACCTGAGATACCCATCACCTGCAGCAGCCACCACCAATTCCCATGCACCCCATGGCTAGTGCAGAAGGTGCAGCCTAAAGGATATTTGGAGACTGGGGTAACCCCAGGGGGTTCCCATGCCTGAGTGTCAGCTCTGCGACAAGCTCACATGCCACCCCTGCTATGGTGTGAGACCAGGACCCTTTGAAGACAGTGGAGTTACCCTGTGTAGAACCAGGTCTGTCCAAAGCCTGTTGAGGTGAGAGGGAATCTTTTTATTGTCTTTAAAGGGCTGTAAATAGAAGCAAAAGATCCTCTTTTAGACTCTAGGAGCAAAGTACATTCTATGCTGGAATGGTTTACTATTGGAACAGGAAGGTTTCACGTTGCCTAGTGAATAAACAACATTTTCTACAGGACCCAACTTTTCTGATAGGTCTCCAACCCAATTACTAAAGGTAAACCTATTTTGCTTACAAAGGCTGAAAATACCATGTAGTAGGGTCACAAAAACAAGGCACTTCTGAATTCAGTAGGGATTTTGGATGTGCACAGAACACAGAGAGGAGGACTGGTTCCCACCTGGTTCCAGAACTGCAGTTAAGTGGACCAATTTTCAGCTTTTGTGACCGGTGGATATCTGGATCCATATTATAAACTGTGGTACATAAATGAGGAAAAGTTGAAATGCCTTTGTTATACTCTTTGTTTCTATTGGGATCTTGCCAGTGCAATATTACTGTATTCCTTTTAAACAAACAACACTTTTAAAAAAAATGGTACTTGCTGTTGAAAAAGAGCAATTCCAGTCCTAGTTAGCACTGGGGAGAAACCAGCATTTCTTGCTCAATTTTGTCCTACTTTTTCTACAGCAAGTTACAGTAGATCAGCAGATTTGATTTGGGAGGAATGAAGTCACAGCATTCCAACTTGAACTTGAAACTTTTCCAGCTAACAGATGAACCCAAAGTGTCAACACAACACACAGTCAACCTGTGGAACTCTTTGCCAGAGGATGTTATGAAGGCCAAGACTATAACAGGGTTTTAAAAAAACTTTATTGGACCAAGCACCCATGGGAAGGACAAACACACCAAGAGCTAAAAGCAAGAAAAGAAACTGGAACAAAAGAGCCAGGATACTTGTCTTGAACCATCAGAGAACACAGAAGTCAAGCTTCCCTTTTCTGCAACCTACAGAAAACAGCAATGACAAAAAGATGTAGAACATTCCCCCTGACAGATAAAGACACAGCTAAAACATAGACTGAAGAACAGCTGTTAAGCATTCTAAAGCACACACTATGAGATAGTTCTTTCTTTTCTTGATTTCTTCCTACAAGAGAACACAAATACAGTCCCCCAGTACTATAAACCATACAATTGAATTTCTTACATTTTGGGAAATCATAAAAGTCAACACACCCACAGTACAATGGATGAGCCTCAGTCTGGGAAAACCACCTTCATGACCATGGTGTTTCTCCTGTAGGATAAGTATAAGCTCTTGGCACCCAGCCACCATTCACCCCCACTTGCCCAACACCCCCAACCCATGGTGAGGAATACCATGGGTGCCCCTCCCACTTCCAACCCCACCTCACCAGCCCCCTCTGTCATGAGCTGCCTGACCTGGCCCTGGGGCCCCACTCTTCTCCACACTGAACCCCAGGTGCCAAATTCAGGCTCTTCTTTGAGACCTCCTTCTGCACCCACAATGCTCTGCTCGCACACATGTCTGCATATGTGCCCGCATGGCTCCTCCCCTCTAGTCCACCCCTCCCCCTGCCTGCTCATGGCCAGTGCATTCCCCTGGTTGGCCCTGGCTCTTCAGTGCTAAGAGCCCGGCCACCAGCCCCACCAAGTGCCCTGGGCCTTCTGCTCTTCAAGAACCCAGCCAAGCACCTCATGGTGGTGATGCCTGCTGGCCACTCCGACATCAAGCGCTTCTGGCAGAGGTAGAAGCCAGGCTCCTGAGGGGACCCAGCACCTGGCCCTTAGGAGTGGACAGCTGCTCCCCACCATCCACCATCCGGTGCAGGGTGGGGAGATCCCACTGCACTGAGTGTCCAGCAGTTACATCAGGAAGCTCAGTGGATCTCCAGCAGGGAAGGGGTTAAATTACAGCACCTTCTCCTCACCCCTGCACTCCCCTTCCCCAGACTGCACATCTCCTTTGGCAGATCTCTTTCCAGCCCTAGGCCAGACAGACAAAGCAACTGACCCTGCTTTGGCTGATGGGTGTTAATCACTAACCCCACTGACGTTAGTGATGCTGCTTCCCCTCTCATCTGGTGTAAATCAGGAGTAACTAAATTGAAGTCACACCTGATTTGCACCAATGGTAACTCCATGCAGAGAATTGCAGTGACCAGATTCACATTGGCTGACTGCATCTGAATCAGTCCTGACTCTACTGCCATCGATGGGCAGCTCTGGATTGACCCCGTGGTCGGCATCCAGCCCTGGCTCCATGGGGACTCCCTGGCGTTATAGGACGGGAACAGGAGAATCCAGCCCAATACCTGTAAATGGGTTTTTCTCACTCTTTATGAGAGGACTGAATAAAGCTCCCATTTGGAAGTTATTGTATTTGCTGGCTGACTGGCAGAGTGTTGTCATTCCAGGGGCACCCCCTTCTGTGGGCATGGTGTAGCGGGGGGAGCCCTGACTTGATTCTCCCTGCACCCAGGGGGACAGAAACAACTCCAGACTGTTAGATGCTGACGGGCACCTCCTAGTGGAGGGTGTTGGGCCAAAGACAAGCTAATTCAGAATGTAAAACTTTCACCCCAACATCTTGGCCGGGGGCTAAGGGTGGGTGTTCACTACGGGGCTAAAGCAACCTAAGTTACGCAACTCCAGCTACATGAATAACACACCTGGAGCTGACATAGCTTAGATCAACTTATAGTGGTGTCTGTGTCATGCTGGGTGGACAGGAGAGTTTCTCTTATGACTGACCTTATGCTTCTCATTCTGGTGGAGGACAGGAGCTGGCCAGAGAGTGATGGGTGGTCGATTTAGCAGGTCTTCACTAAACCCATTAAAATGATCCCACTGTGGACTGATGGCAGCACTTCCATCACCCGGGAAGTAGAAACAAGATCTGCAGATGCTCAAGCCAGAGCAGTGAGATCACTCTACCATTTCTGCAGTGGACAGGACTTGAACCTGTGGCAAAAAACCCCACTGGATTTTCAGTCTATCACCTTAACCACTCAGCTACAACTATTTGAGGGTTTTGAAGCTTTCTCACTACATTATAGTTCTATACTCAGTGAGTTCAATGCACCCCATTCCCACCTGTTTGTTAGACTGGTGTGGGAAATTTAAAGATTACACCAATGCCTTTAGCATGATGCAGACACTGGCTATGTGACTAAATCTCCACCTTAGACAGCCAGTCCATCCATTCCACCCCAATCCCTCATGCCTAAGCCTCCTGCCAAAGTCCTGCACCTGGCTCCACAGAGTTAAGAGACATATCTCGCTGGGAACTCGACTTCTTGTGCCCAGAGGGTCTCAGACCTGCTCAGTTGATGAACCTAGAAACGCAGTGTCTGCTTTTTCCAAAGAAGTGCTTGAAAAAAGCTCTCTCTTCTGACCACATGGCCTAACACAGGGTTTCCAAACTTTTTTGAACTTGAACCCCTAGTAGAAAAATAATTTTGAGCAGGCACCCCCATAGGGGAAGCCCCATAGGGGAAGCCCCACTCCAGCCTTAGCCCCACCCCATCCACTCCCTCCCACTTCCCGCCTTGTCCCATAACTGTCCCTCTGGGTCCGGTCCTGCTGTGCCCGGCTCTTTTAGTGGGGCTGCAGCCCCAGCACCTGACTCCCAGAGCCGGGTCTCATCCCCGGCTTCCCGGGCCGGGTCTCAGCCCCAGGACTGGGTCTCTGCTGCAGCGCGGCTCCCGGCTCCTGGGGCTGGGCTGGGTCTCTGCTGTGGAGCAGTGCCCAGCCAGCTCTTTGCTACGCTGCAACTCCTGGGGCCGGGCCAGGCCGGGTCTCCGCCGCGCCATGGCTCCCGGGGCTGGTCTCCACCGCGGTGATCTGTTCCTGGGGCTGGGGCGCCGTGCACCCCCGTGGGTGGTCTCGCACATCCCCCTGGGGTGCGCACACCCCACTTTGCAGACCACTGGCCTAACAGATAGGTCATCTGACTGTGGATCAGGCGATTGAGGTTTTGAGTCCCTTAATGGTTGGATTTGTGCACTTTTACCTTTGTGCAGAAAGTCCTGCTGTCTTCAGCACTGGAACCTCTTCCTGCCCACTCAGACGGATGTTCTGGCTTCAGCTAAAGCCCCAGGAAGGAGTTGGGGTTTGGGTGTCACAAAGGCCAGGGTCTTAGCCCCAGGTGCTTCCACTCCAGCCATTTCCATTCCTGACTTGCCAAAGAAAATGGGCGGATGCCCGGGCTAGCGTGTGCAGCAGTTTCCCTCTCCCAAATGTGCACCTGTCCCTGTATTGAGGGTACTCTAATAAGGCGCGTACCAGAGCATCTTAACATCCCCTTGCTGTTCCCGTGGGACTCTTATAGAGTGCACAGCAGAGTACCTTACCTTCCGCTCACTGTTCCCGGTTGGACACTAATAGGGTGTGAACTGGAGCAATTTAATTTCCGCTCACTGTGCCTGGTGGGACTCTAATAGGGCACTTACCAGGGCATCTTAACTTTCAAATTGGGAATCAGGCCTTTCCCAGGATCAGGGGAGTGGTGGAGGCTTTGTACCACAACAGCTACTTCTCTACATTTGTTGCGTTTGTTTTTTACTTGGTGGTTTGAGCATTGGTCTTCTAAACCTAGAGTTGTAAGTTCAATCCTTCAGGGGGCTATTTAGGGCTATGGAACAATAATGGGACTGGTCCTGCTTTGAGCAGCAGGTTGGACTAGATCAGTGGTTCTCTAACTTTTGAGAACTGTGACCCCTTTTTCATCTGGCAGCTGCTGCGGCGGACCCTTGTGTGTCTGCCAAAAGGCCGCCAAATAAATTACTTCTGCATTCAGCGACTATTTTCGGCTGACACGCTGAGTGCTCCCAAAATAGCTCGGCATGTCCTCCAAAAAGCCGCCAAATGCAGAAGGACTTCATTCGGTGGCTGTGAAGCGGTGCCGGGAACTTGTGACCCCCCTGGGAGCGCTCGGCGACTGCCAGAGAGGTTGCGACCCTCAGTTTGAGAAACCTTGGACTTGATAATCTCCTGAGGTTCCTTCCAACCCTGAGATTCTATGAGTCCAATAGCTTTATCCCCAAGCAAATCTCACCAATGTGCCATGAGGACCAAAATCATTTGTTTGATAATAAATGTATAAATATGAGGCTGAAAATCCTCATTATTCAGCATAATGTGGCAAATAACACATCACAGCGAAGCCCCTGGGTTTGCCTATTCATTGTTCCTGCCCCCCAGTAATAAAACTTTCAGGGAGGCTCCAAATGATAACGTTCTTTTCCAGCTGAGTTGGTTTTTAAGAAATAACTGAAGCTCTCGGTTGTTGATACAATTACAGAGTTTCTAGAAAACCTCTTTCCTTCAAAGACCTGTTTTTTTAGCCCCATTAGGGCACCAGCTAAATATGGAATAGTTACGCTTTGAAATGCGTAAAGTGTTTTTCTCTTTTGACCGGGTTAACCATTCTTATGTCCAAATATAATTGAACCTGGTCATTGAAGTGCCACATTTACTGGGTGTTCATGTACATTGCACAGCAGAATTGCTTTTCTACTATTGTTCCTAGCAGACCCATCCTCACAAATTATTGAAAATGGAAGGGCTATTACCTACATATAGGAGCAAATCCATAATTGGAAAAATAACAGTCATCTGAGGCAAATTAGGCTTTTTCCCTTCAGTGGGAAGAATAAATAAGAAGCAGGGAAACCATATGATAAACTCAGAAGACACCTGAGAAAATAAAGAAAAAAGGAGCAGATTCCTAAGGCTGTCTCTGAAAAAAGAGCTTAGGTAGAAACCTAAATGCAGGCTAAGGGGCGCTCAGGCAGGCAGGCATGTCCCTTTATATTATGGTGCCTTCCTCACCCCACCCTGGGAGCTGGCCCCAGACCTCTGGAGGGAGGGTGCATAACCAGCCCTCTGTGCGGGGAGGGGCAAGAGCAGGCTTGGGGAACATGGGGAAAACTGTCCCGCAGTATGAGCCGGTGGAGCAGAGCAGTTTGGAGCTGGGTCGTTTCACATCCTGCTGCCCAGTGATTGCAGAACCTGGTTAGTTACATTTCAGTAGAATGATTGGTTAAGGTATAGCTGAGAATATTCCTATATAAACGGGAGACTGGTGAGGGAGAAAGGGTTTTTAATCCTGACCTACACTCTAGAGCAGAGGGACTAAGTGAAGGGGGCTTTTTGACTCTTCTTCGCTACTGGAATTCTCCATCCCCCAGGGCCAAACAAAAGAGTGAAGTCAATGGGTTAATGTAAAACCAGTGCTCTAGGGGAGGCTTAAACTCACAACCTCAGTATATCTCTTCTCAGCACTGCTCTTGAAGTACTGTGTACTAACCAATGCACCACTGGAACATATTTGTTTTTTTTCCTCCCAAGCCTCTAGGTTGAAAAAGGCAAGAAGTGACCCCAAATAGTCTCAGTGGAACTGAGAGTGGGTAGCTACAGGAGCTGGTTCTTGATGGGGTGGGTTCTTCTTAAGGGTTCCAGGCACCACTTGACCCTTTTCTTCTTCTCTGGGTAATACCAGAGCTGATTAAGACTCAATTTTCAGTCTTGCTGCAGAGCAACAGATCTGAAATCACTGAGCAGCAGGTCTGAGCATTAGCCCAGGTTTGGGACAGTATCTTTGAGGCAAGAAACTGCCCAGTCTTCACTAGCCGTGAGGGTCCCTCACTAGCAGCTGAGATCAGTGAGAGCTGGGTGAAGTGCAGGGCCCCAGGGGTGGTTGAATGGGGTGAACAACACCCCATGACTTTTAAAAGGGGGAGGGATCTGCCTTACCACTTTGTGGTGACCGTAAGGGCAAGCAAGGGGGCAGTGAGTGGCGGGGGGGTCTTGTGGTGTTTTACCAAGTTAACACAAGGCTATTTTACTCCTTTTATTAAAGTTTTCTTTTCTCCACTCAGTGCTGGTGATAGGGGAACGTGTTGCCTCTTAGAGGCACCCAGTGGCCATGGTTAGTTTTCCCGATTCCTAGGTGGAGGCTGAAGCAGGTTGAATGTTGTAGAGGAGCCCAACAACCCACACAGGGAATTGTAACTCTAATCTTTAGTTCAAGAGCCAGAGGTGCAGCTAGCTGACCTAGCCAGGCTGCCTAAAAGTATTTCCCCTTCCACCGCAAGAGCAGTGCCTGGGTGCTTCTGTGCTTCTCTGCAGCTGCAGAAAAGCCACTTCAGGAAAAATATTGTGCCCTGCTGCCCTTCAGTGGGAACTGTAAGAGGCACCACTGCAGGACGGGTCCTGCTTTCCTACGCCCTGGTGATGCTGGCTGCAGAACTCATCCTGTCTGCAGGTGGCCTTTAGTGGGGGTTTGGCATGCTAGGTGGTGGGAAGCAGACTAGCTGGGCATCTTTGTGGAGGCCCTCAGGCTATGCTCGGGCATCATCCTCCCCTCCTCTTACCGTGCTCTGGGTTGCTCTGTTGCTTTTAAGCCTTCCCTTAGAGCTGGCAGTACTGGCCACCTCTGCCAGATGAGAGTCACAGGGATACAGAAAAGGAGTCACTAATTGGTCCTACGGTGTAATGGTCAGCACTTAGGACTCTGAATTCTACAATCTGAGTTCAAATCTCAGTGGGACCTTCTGGGGTTTGCTGAGAAACCTTTGAGCTCCATGTGCTTGGTTTCTTCTGCTTCTTGGTGAACCAGAGTAGGTTTCTTTTCTCCTGTTGGGTGACCGATGCCCACCTAACAGTATGGATAGAGATTCCTGCAGGCTGACCTCATGGTTGTGTTTCTCACTGCTTCATCTGAGCCCCAAACACTAGGTCCTTATATCTGCAGTTGCACACTCTTCCTCTTGCCCACATGGCATTAAAGGGTGGAGTGCCAGGGCCAGGCTTGATAGGCAGGAAGATGAAAAAGGTGCAAGGCTGGAGTCCTGCTCACCTTCTCTTCTTTTGGTACCTACAGCAGAGGCAGCTGGGAAGACTTAAAAGCCACAGAGTAACTGAGGGTGGGGCAAGAGGCGGGGTGGACCATGCTGATGCTTGGCCAACACACAGCTACAAAGACACTTGACCAGTCTGCTCCTGCCATGCCAAACACCCACTGAAGTGCACCACTCAACCGGCATGTGGAGCAGCTGCTGTCACTCTGCAGCAGCATGAAAAGATGGTAGGAAAGCAGGGCCAGCCCCTCTGGGGGGGGCTCTGACCATTCCCACTCAAGGTGTCACTTTTGCAGTAGGGCAGATTTTACCCCAAGAGGCTTTTCCCCAGCTGGTGAGAAGCAGAGAAACACCCAGGCTCTAAAGACACTATTTAACAAGTCCCCTCAATACAGGGACAGGAGCATCTTGGGAAGAGAAAAACTACTCTACACACTAGCCCAGGCATCCGCCCATTTTTCTTAGTAAGTCAGGAATGGGAAAAGCTACAGTGGAAGCACCTGGTGCTCATTCTCTGTCCAGTGTGATGCTCAACCCCCAACTCCTTCCTGGGATGCTAGCTGAACCCAAAGCATTGGCCTGAGAAGCCAAGAAGAGTTTCCACCCCTGAAGAAAGCAGGAATTTCAGCACAAAGGGAAAAGTGCACAAACACAGCCAGAAAGGGACTTGAGCCCTCAGTGGCCTGATCTGAAATCAGATGCTTGATCAATTAGGCCACGGGAGAAAATTGTTTCGAAGCACTTCTTTAGAAGAGGCGGACCTTGTGTTTCTCAGATCATCAACTGTGCAGGGAAGAGATTCTCTGGACACAAGAAATCGAGCTCCCAGCAAGATGTGAGACTTTATTTTATGGAGCTAGGTGCAGCACTTAGGCAGGGATTCTGCAGGTTTCCAACACCTGGATATCTCAGCTAATCTCTCTCCCAAGGCCTGAGGCCCCAGGGAAGCTTCTGGGTTCAGACACACTAACTTTGAGAGTTCCTGGGGGAATCACTGCTCCATCTCAGGCCCTGCCCCACTCCTCCAGCTCCTCCAAGCCCACACACCATCCCCTCTCTTCCCGTGCTGCACCTTCCTGCCCCATTCCTCTCCCTCCCCAACTTCATCCTGCTGAACACAGCAGGGATTCAGAGCTGGGCAGTGCTGAGGCTTTGCCTGCTGTGTCCTGTGCAGCTCTCAGGGCTGGTGCTCCAAGGACGGTCGTAAGTGGGGGCTGACTCCTTGGCCGTTACCCCCGTGCTCAATGTCGGGCCCTGCAGGGCTGGTGTCCTTGAATAGCCAGAGAATTTCGAGGTCCTTGTGTCATTTGGGGCCAAACGCTGCCCACTCCAGCCTGTACCTTCCTCTCCACGTTCCCTGCCCCTCTGCCAGGGGTGGGTGAGCCGCACACACCTCTTGGTTGGGCACTGCAGCCACAGGGAGGGACAGGAGCCCTCACTGCACACATGCCTACCTGGGAGCTCCATGGCAGGGCATTGCCTTAACCACCTCCTGCCTCATGCCTGGACTCTGGGTGCTCTGCTGGTCCCACTTTGCTTGAAGGCCCACAGCAAAAAGGAATAAACACCTGCCTAGCAGAGGAAGGCTTCGATTCATGAACCTCTGGGCTATGGGCCCAGCATGCTTCCATTGCACCACTCTGCTGACTTTTCACCCCCCTACACCCAGCATCCACACTAGTGCCTTGTGAGCTCTAGCTGGCAGACAGAGGCACAGGATGGCAGGCAGCAGACTTGGTAACTAGAAGTGTCAGAATTGCCTCCCCAATCTGAACTCTAGGGTTCAGATGTGGGGATCTGCATGAACAGACCCCCACTCCAGCTTATTTTACCAGCTTAGGTTAAAACTTCCCTGAAGACACAAGTTTCTCTTGTGTCTGGAACAGAACGCTGCCACCATCAAGTGTTACTCCAAGAAGTGGGGGAAGGGCCACTTGGAGCCCCCCCCTTTCCAGAACTCCCCCCAAACCTATACCTCCTTCCCTGAGAAAGGCTTGAGAAAAACTCCTCACCAATCCTTCTAGGTGACTGATTCAAAGTTCTGAATCTTCCACAATGGAAAACAAAGCAGTCCAATTCTCAATAGAAAGTTTTTAATTAAAGGGAAAAAGAAAGAATAAATCCATTATAAAAAAGCGAGCAGAATCCACCCTAAAGAGTGAAGATCAAAGATACAATTGAAGGAAGATGAAAGCGGGGTCCTGGGCTGAAAGTCACTTCTGCAACTGATCAATCACACCAACCAGAGAAGCACTGTGACACAGCAAGATGTATAGATCCTGGATTCAAACTAAAGCCTACAACAAGGATGGGTGAGATGGGAAAGTCTTCCATCTCACAGGGTAACACTCCCTGGCCACATGGAAGGGCATCGGTGCGTGTCTACCAAAGACCCAGCCCGTCCTTG
This sequence comes from Dermatemys mawii, assembly GCA_007922305.1. Lineage (NCBI taxonomy): Eukaryota > Metazoa > Chordata > Testudines > Dermatemydidae > Dermatemys > Dermatemys mawii. The sequence continues at coordinate 18,178 of VOCN01017494.1, forward strand.
TGCCCAGATTTCCTGGCCAGTTAGCTGCCACAAGCAACAAACTCAAGCTATGTTCAGAACTGGTAACTATACAGCAGGTGCAGAGCATTTGATATGTGTGTCTGTGTCTGTGTACGTAGACACGGGCTTTAGATATTAATCAACACTCAAATTATATTATAATAAATGTGACTTCTTGTCTTGTCCCCTGAAAGGATCCTGTGTAGTTTTATCTGTATAATAAGATCCGGGTGCAGCCCAAACATCCCATCGGGCAGGCCAGGGGCAGACATCAGACCTGCAAGGGAAAGGTGGGGGTGGCAGTGACATCACAAAGGCCTTTGGCAGGAACTCAGCCTATTGGGCAAAGGTGATGAGGTGGCTGTGACCTCACAGAGTTCCCTTGACAACAGCCAGGCAGGACAGCGATGCAGGAGGGGGAACCGCGAAGACCCCCGTCACCTGGCTGCAGCAAGTCTCCATCCTGGGGTCTCTGTGAGCCCAAGAGAGGATTGGGGTAGGAGGACATTCTGGGGGAGGTTTTTTCATTTCTGTGGATTTTTTGACCCCTTTCCTTAGGACTCAGAAGACAGGCCCACGGCCACAGGAGCAGGACGAGAACGTGCAGCCTCCAGCTGCCAGGAAGTGCTGTGGAGCTCGGTGCTGAGAAAGCCAGAGGAAGAGATGCAGGGGAGAGAGAGATGCAATGAGCCCTGAGTGTGAGTGGAAAGGTGGGTCTGGGCCTGGTATTGAGAGGAACTTCCCTGGCTTATACACGATTCTGGTGGAATTGGCTAGAGAAAGGATCTGACTTCCCACTCCCTGACCCAGAGCCTGCCTGACCCCGAGGACTCTCCTACTCCTCCGTGTGGGGCAGAGTCCTCGGAACCCCGACAAGGCTGGGCCCAGGATTCCTGGGGGGCTCGACTCCCAATCTTGTCATGGTCACTTAGAACAGGGGCTGGGGTGTCCCACTCTGAGGTTCTGTCTCCACTCTGGGCGTTTCCCTGACAATTTATTAACCAGTGATGCATTTTATAAAATGGGGGAAGGTTAAAGGAGAACCTGTCCTCCGTTCTGTGGGACAGGGAGATCACAGCCAGAGTGTCTGGAGTGTCCGAGCAGCTCACAGTCTCACCCTCACACATCCCAGGCTCCGGCTGTGCTGTAGGGGCACGGCTGGCCGGACACTTGCTCTGCAGCGATCACGTGTGCTCAGGCTGTAGGTGGCAGGACCTTTGTTCCAGTGTCTGCCCCCATGTAAGGAATATGATACCCCCGACAGTCCTCTTTACTGGCAGCTTCTCCTTGTGCTGGGCCTTCTGCCCAGGTCCCCCTTGCTCTCCCAAGCTGCTCCCTGCTCCCACCTCCAGCCCCCGTGCTGCTGCGGCTTGGCCTCCATCTTCCTGGGCTGCTCTTCAGGCCTCGGTTGCTGCAGCTCCTTCCCCAGCACAGAGCTGCTCCCTGGGCTACTTCTCTGACTCTTGGTGCTGCAGCTCGGCTCCCAGCACAGATCTGCTCTGGGCCTCTCTGGCTGGTCCAGCTCTGCTCCCTGGCTCTTCCTGGGCTCCTGCTCTCTCCTTAACTCCATCCCACTCTGGCCCAGGTAGCTCCAGCTCACATGGAGGGTGGGACCCCCCTGGGCTGGTGATTCCCTCATTATATAGCCTGGCCTGTCTGTCCAGCTAACCTGGATCTTTGGCCTCTCCACATTGACCTTGGGGACTGTCAGTCTCAGGGTCCTGATTTCCCATTGGCCCTTCCCCCTTCTATTGGTATGGGAACGAGCCAGCCAAAAGTTTCAGTAAGGGCCAAGAGTTGCCTTACAAAAGCCCATCCTGTGAGGGTCACTGAAACATAGCACAAGCAGCTCCCATGGTGTAATGGTCAGCACTCAGGACTTTAAATCCTGTAATGTGAGTTCAAATCTCAGGGGCACCTTGTGATTAAAGTCCTGGACCTCACAGTGCTTGCTTGCTGTGTCTTCAGCTCTATGACAGTAAGTCTTCTTTCCACCTGCTGGGTGACTCATGACCACTGAAGACAGGTCTTTGGTCAGGCTGGCCACAATATGTTGGGGATTTAGAACTTGCTACCAGTTCTGCAGTCCTGTGGTTTGACCTGATGGTTGGGAATCATGCTGTGTCATCTGATGCCAAGATGTTTGGCCCTCCTGGTTGCTGTTACACTTCTTCTCTTGTTTACATGGTGCTTGAAGACAGGCATTCCAGGGCCAGACTTCATAGGCAGAAGGGAGGAAGAGGCCCAGGCTGGAGCTCAGCTCACCTTTCCTCCTCTGGGCATCTAGCGCAGAGATGGCTGGTGCTGACAGCTCTAAGGGAAGGCTTAAAAGCCACAGAGCAACTGAGGGCAGGGCAAGATGAGCGGAGCACCATGTCTATGTGTGTGGTCAGCCAATAGCCACAAAGACACCAGGACAGGCTGCTCCCTGCCTGAGGGGAGCCAAACACCCACTGAAGTTGTGCTTAATCCACTCAGTGACGGAGAGTGAAACCTGTCAAAATCTGTGTGTGAACAGAACTGGCTTGGTTTGGAGGGAGCGAGGAGAAGGAGCGAGTGAAAAAAATAACCAGTATGAGAGAGAGACCGAAAAGAATGTGAAAGGCAAAGAATGAAATAAAGGGGAGAAAAAATGTTAGAAAAACCAGGAAAGTTAAAAAAGAATGAAAGGTGGGGGGAGGAAAAGAAACTTAAGGAAGCAAGAACATGCAAGCTAGAGAAGGAAAGGAACAAAAAAGGACAAATGAACCAAATGAGCGCTAGAGAAAGGTAGAATGGGACAGTCAGAGAAAGATGGACAGACTGACCTGTTAAGCAAAGTTGCAGCCCAGATTCTCCATGCTGGAGGCAGAGGCCCCCTGATTTCTGTCCTGGCCTGAGATCCTTTCTGCCCTGCTTGGTGAGTGAAAGGAACTGAACACAGCACATCATGAGCCCAGTGCCAGTTGGGTCCGAGACACCCACACCTGAAGGACCATCTCCAGAACATACCTTGATGGTGCCATCCATCGCTCCTCCCACATGGAGCTTCCCATCCAGACTTCAAGGCATAGGCACCAAATCTGTGAGTTCTCCTTGGCTGCAGCACCCATGGGCAAAAATTGTTGGTGATCTGCACCCACCAGCAGCTCACCTCCTCCCCTGAGTGCTCTGTCACCTCCTGCTTCTCCCTCCCAGAGATTCTGTAGAGCTGCCCTTCCCCTTCTTTGGTCTCATCTGTCATTCACCCCAGCCTTTTTTATACCCATCATCAACACTAACCTAAGTCAGCTGCATTCACCTCAAGAAGACAGACCCCCCTTGTGGGTGTCAATCATTGACCTCTCTCCTCTCTGAGCACTGACTGCCCCTCCCTTTCCTTGCCTCTCAGTCTGGGCACATGGGACCTTCCCCTGCAGTACTGGAGGATTCTCCCCTCTCATCTACCATTGTCCCAAGCAGCACAGTGGGTGGGAATCTTAAAGTACCAAGGTGACTTAGAAGCAGAACCACCCCCCCCCCCCACCAAACCTTCCATGCAATTGGCACTTGACCCTCAATGAGCAGGATTGAAACCTGCAGGGAGACTGCTGAGAACATCCCCTCTGGGTTTGAGCAAAGCAGTAGGCTGAAAAGAGAATCTAGGGATTGAAGCCAGGGCCTCATACATGCAAAGCATGCGCTCTACCACTGAGCTACATCCCCAGATGACATATAGTTACTATGGGTTACACTCAGCCTTACGGCCTCCAGTGGCCTGAAAGCAACATGGCCCTGTGCTGAGGCCAATGCCTTTGGCTAAGCAGCAGAGGCAACCATAAGCTGGGAAGCAAATATCACATCCCAAACCAGTCACTGAGATAAGGCAATCTGAGGCTGTTTGAAAGGGGACCTGATGTATTTCCTCCAGAGAAAGGGAAAAGCTTAGAATTAAAAGGAAGTTTAGTTGGAGACTTTTCTATTTGGCAAGAATTCACTTATCAGGAGACCCAGCTGGAAAACTCTTCTGTCTTGAGAGATGTAGTTGTGAAATCCGCTCTTCTGTATTGTTTTGTCAGTATAATTCCCACTTTGCTCTCCTTTAGTTGCATGGTGTCTGTCTGATTCTGTGATTCTTTCTGTCTGCTGTATAATTCATTTTGCTGGGTGTAAACTAATTAAGGTAGGGGGATATAATTGTTTGACTAATCCTGTTACAACATCTTAGGACAGGTTAGGTAGAATGACTGGTTAAGATAGAGCTAAGAATATTCCTGTATAAATTAGTTACAAACAGGAAGTAAGCTGGGATTTGAAAATAAGGAAAAAAGAACTTGAGTTGAAGCTTGCTGGAAGTTCACTCCAATAAACATTGAATTGTTTGCACCTTTGGACTTTGGGTATTGTTGCTCTCTGTTCATGAGAGAAGGAGCAGGGAGGTGGAAAAGAGAAGGAATAAGCTCTCTAACAGCTCTCAACTCCAGTGAGAATTCTTTGGGGTCAGTCTTTGCCTTTATCAACCTAGGGGCCTGGGAGAACTGCCGTTAACAGGTGCTGCAGTGGCACAATTGGTGAGTGCACAGGCATGGGATTGTGGGATGGGATGGGGTAGGGAGAGACCTGGGGGCCTGTAGTCCCTTACCAGAGCTGATCACTTGAGGCCTGGCTAGGTTGGAGGGGACTAGGGAAGGGTGCTACAGGAAGAAGAAGCCAAGTGACCTGAGCACAGATGTCTTTCCTCCACACACCAGTGCTGGCCTATGTTCTCCATTCAGTTCCTAACGCCATTGGGCAGATGAGAGAATGGCCAATGTGGGGCAGAGACCAGGACAAGGAGGAGCCACCCGGAGCCCATTCAGATGAAATGAAACCAGACAGTGGACTTCAAACACTCTTGTCTATGGAGAGAAACATGTTCTGTTAGCTCCCCCTCAGGCTCTGCCCCACTCCACCTGTTCTGCCAAGCCCTGCCCCTTTCCATTTCTTCCCACCCCACCCATGCTGCCCTGCGCCTTCCTTCCCCATTCCTCTCTCTCCCCGAATCCTTCCTGTTTCAGCTCCTACCGCCCCAGTGTCTCTTGCACAGCACTGAACAGCTGATCACTGGCAGGCAGGGGACTCAGGAGGTAAAGGGGATAAGTCTGTCAGACAGGCCTGCTAACAAGAGGGATGTGCTGGCCACCACTGGTTGCCAAACACCAATTAGTTTTCTGTTGGTGCTGCAGCCCTGTAGCACCCATGGGACCCCTGCCTCTGGCTGCACTGACTTGAGAACTTTCACTCTCCAGAGAGAGGAGCAGCAGCCAGGGCTATGGCTGATCTAGGGGAGCAGAAGAGTCTTCAGATGCTGAGAGTTTCCCTGACACCTCAGGGAGACTGTGAGGTGGTGTCCCAGGGGATCTCTAGGAACAGAGCAGAGCAGAATTTACTTGGGTTGGGGAGAGAATGGAGAGCGTCTCGGGGGTTATATAGGAGTATTGCCCAGGTTAGAGACCAGCTAAAACACAGGCCTCGCTGTGAGCAGGATTTGAACCTGCGCAGGGGAACCCTATTGGATTTCGACTCCAACGCCTTAACCACTCGGCCATCACAGCTGTGAGCATCTTAGTCCCCTAATGACAGAAAAACTGGTAAATAATCACAATGCCCAGGCTTGATTTCACCTGAAATCCAGAATTGACACAGCAAACTTGGCACCAAAGCACAGAGAGGATTTGGGGTTTGTTCACTTTGCTTAGCCAGGTGCAGTAGCACAGAGAGCATTTTGAAAAGGCAAGTTACCGAAGTGGACCAACAGGGGCTTGAATCCTAAACCTTCAGATTAAGAAACCAACACCTTGTCAACTGAGCAAGTCAGGTGTGTAGAAAGCACCTCCCCTTCCCCCACAAAAGCAAGGCAGGAGACATGACCAAATGGAAAAAAAGTCCAAGGAACCCTTCCTCTTTCTCCACAGCCACTGTCTACCAACGGGATTCCTCCTCATTGTCCCTTTTGTGCCTCCGTGTGACTAAATCTGCGCACCACTGTAAGCAGTGTCAGGAAAGAGATCGATTCTGACATCTGGTGGTGAATTATGGGAATTGCAGTGAGTTGTGGAAAATAACTTCGGAGCTGATGAATTTGCATAGGCACACCCACCACGCCTAGCCTGAGCTCACAGCAGCCCACATGGCCACTTCGGCTGAGGTGGGAGCCCCAGTTTCTATGTTATTGATCAGGAATGATAAAGTGATATTACCCTGATTATGTGAATGAAGGACTATGGACATGTACTTGGTCCTTGTTATGCTGGAGGGACTCGCCATCATCTAGCACTCACTGGGCAAGGGCCAGGCATTTCAGAACACTGCAATAAAAGAAGCAATAGATAGATATTTTTATGTTTTGTTGAGGGTGTTGTTTGAGGGTTTTACAGGTGTTTTTCAGTTGTTTTAAGAGTCTGAGTCTGGCTTGTTAAGTTGAATTTACTTTGGGTCTGCTGATGTATTTGCATTGAGATTCCCGTTCATACTGAAAGCTGAAATCACTTAGGAACTAAGCCTCCTGAATACTGTGTTAAATGGGGGTGTTAAGGGCATGTTAGTAGCACTAACCAGTTTGTGTGGCTAACAGAGCAAAGCAGTTCCCTCAGTTGAGTAGTTCCTGGGTGCAGTTTGTGTGTCTGGCAGAGTGGCTGGCACAGCGGAGCAGTTTGGGTGTCAGCTTGCAGGCCGGCTAGTGGATTGACTGGCAGAGTGGAACAGTTCATGGGACGGCCAGCAGAGCAGAGCGGTTTGCGGTGAGGGCTGCAGCGGAACCCCAAGGAAAGGCAGAGCAGTCAGCCTTGGACCACGTAAGGTGCCCCTTGCACTACTCTCCATTTCCAGGCTGGGAGGTAAGACTCTGCAGATTGACTTTTGAACTCTGCACTGACCAGGAACAGAGACTCTTGGGTTGTTGGACTTTTGGAACTATTGGGTGATTTTGGGGATTGTGGGACTCAAGAGCCAAAGGGAAGGACACAGCCTATTTGCTGGAAGGGGGGCTTCTGGTTCATGGTTTGTTTTATTAATCCTGTTTGTGGTGTTTCCCCAATTTAATGCCACATTGTTTCTCCCTGTTATTAAAAGGCTTTTGGTTCACTCAGACTCTGTGCTTGGAAGAGGGGAAGTATTGTCTCTTTCAGACACCCAGAGGGGTGGTATATGGTTGTCCCAGGTCATTGAGTGGGGGCTCGAGCCAGTTTTTGTATTGTGCTATTGGGATGGAACCCCTGGATACTGAACCCGGCCCTTGTTGCTGCCAACTCTGATGGGCAGAAGAGTTACACCAAAATCCTGCACCTGGCTCCATAGAGTTAAATTTCACACCTCACTGAGGACTCTACTTCTTGTGCCCAAGAGTCTCTGCCCCGCTCAGTAGCTGACCCAAGAAACACACTGTTCACCTTTTCTAAAGAAGTGTTTTGAGTAGCTTCTTTCCTGTGGCCTGATAGCTAAGGTGTCTGGTTTTGGTTTGGACAATTGAGGGTTTGAGTCCTTTTGCTGTTGTGCTTGTGCAGTTTTCCCTTTGTGCTGAAAATCCTGATTTATTCAGCCCTTGAACCTCTTCTTGGCCACTCAGGCCGATGTTCTGGCTTCAGCTACAGCCCCAGGAAGGAGTTGGGGGTGGGGCATCAAACACATGGGTCAAACTAGTGGGAATGAGGTGAAGCAGCAAGAAACCTAACCAAAGACCTGCACCACTTGACATGAGTCACCAAGCAAAAGAGAAACACCTCACTCTTGAACAGCTGGAAATAGGAATATTGAGAACTTCAAATGCAAAGGTTTTACCACAAGGTCCCACTGACATTTGAACTCAAATTGCAGAAGTCAAAGCCCTAAGTGCTGACCATTACACCTTGGGACCCTCACGGGGCTGGTTTGTGTAAGGAGTCTGTCGGCCCCTTACTAAAACATAGAGGAGTTTTTTTGACTAGTTCCCAATATCTGCAGAAGGGTCAAAGTCAATGAGAAATCAGGACCCTGAGACTGACAGTCTCCAGGGGCAATGGGGAGAAGCCAAAGCTGCAAGTTATCTGGACTGACAGGGCAGGCAGTGCAATGAGGGAACCACCAGGCCAGGGCACCCATCCTCCATGTGAGCTGGAGCTACCTGGGCCAGAGTGGGGCTGAGCTAAGGAGAGAGCAGGAGCCCAAGAGAGCCAGGGAGCAGAGCTGCACGGGTGTAGTGCCAGAAACACAAGACATGTGGAGGGTAATTTAAACTCTTAATTTCCTTAGTGTTTCCCTTCAATATATTCCTCTGCTGGTGCAATTCCTGCCCATTACACTTCTATTGTATTTATTACAATAGCACAAGTAAGTAAGTCCCACAAGTGACATAGTAACCATATGTCCCTGCCCCTGGATACTTCCACTGCATGCATCCAACGAAGTGGGTACTAGCCCACGAAAGCTTATGCTCTAATACTTTAGTTAGTCTTTAAGGTGCCACAGGACTCTTTGTCACTTCTGCAATTGCAGACTAACACGGCTACCCCTCTGATTCATAGTAACCATAGTGAGTCTATGCTGACATAACATGAGCTAACAGGCTCGTGGTGTAGATCTGGCCTGAGGTAGATGAAATGTTCAGGAGAGGAAGGAGGAAAAGTCTGAGGGAGGCCAAGATTCATTCAGGTGTTTAGGCTCCAGCTTTTGTGGATGTGTCTTACTGCACCTAAAGGCCCAGGAAGCAAGAGGCTCATGAGAACAAAACTTCCTGTCTTCATTAACGGTTCTTGACTTCCAGGGGTAGAACTCAAGTTTTTTGAATTCTTGTGGCTGTCACATCCTCTCGGGGCCATAGACGTGTGTTCACTGTGGTTTGGAGGCCAAAACTATACATGGGTTAGACAAAGAATTAGCTCAGTTTCTCAGGATAGGTGCATCAGGAATTCCCGGAGATAATCAGGGCTGCATCCCCATGCTCTGGGTGTCCCCAAACCTCTGAGTGCCAGTTGCTGGGAGTGGAGGATGGGCTGGTTCACTCCAGGATTGCCTGTTCTGTTCATTCCCTCAGAAGCACCTGGCACTGGCCCCTGTCAGAAGATGCTGATCTGGCTGAAGATGTGTTAGCATTCGGTTTTCTCTGCCATAGGGCTGGATTCATCCCATAGTCCTGGGGCCTGATCATTTTCTTTTTACTGTTCTTTTTCACACCAAGTCAATGTCATTACATCTCAGCCGAGCATGTCCTTGGAAGGATTCACATTCCAGGGCCTCTGGGGCTGAGATCTCTATAATCTGTGGGTGAGGTAAGAAGTGTGTGGAGGCTAATTCAATATTTTGCTCAAGCCAGGTGCACATTGGTGAGAGCAGCACCTTAGCCAGGGCTTGTTCCTACCCACGTGTTCTTTCCCCCGGCTCCATAGTTGGTGGCTCAGTCTGCGCTGCAGGGAACGTTGGATAATGAAGTGAGCAGGGTGCGGGAGGCAGGTTAGCCAGTGAGGAGAGCAGCACGGATGAAAGGTGGGGTGCGGTGGGACAGGCCCATGTGCCCCACTAGGGCAGGGGACACTGTGTGTCCAGGGATGAAACCCTTACTCCAGGATCAAAGGTGGAGCTGGACTGATTTCAGCTCCCTTTACTCCTTCCCCCACCCCTGCCATGTGCAGCCACAGCTGGAGCTCTCCTCTCTCCATCCCTGGCACCGCAGCGGGGACAGAAAGCTCTTCCCCTCCCCCCACTAACCCCCAGCACTCACACAATGGCCACCCCCACCTCTGGGTCATTCATGGGCCTGCAGGGCACTGAAGGCTCCAGACAGCCAAGCAGCTGAGGAAGCATCAGGTGGTTAAGCCAGGCCTGTGACAGCAGCCACATCCCTCAGTGCCCAGCTCGGCCGTGCCAAGGCTGGAGGGGCAGCTCTGGGCCATGCCGCTGCCTTGCAGAGCATGGACACTTGCTGGGGGAGAGCCGGTGGTGTGACGGGCACCGAGAGCCACCCAGGGACTGTAGTGGTCACTGCCCCCACTCTCTGCACTGACCAATCCCAGTCCCTGGGGCGTGTGCTCTGCCCGAGGTCAGGAGAGGACACCACAGGGCACAGCAGGGTCACACTCCAGCAGGTGGGGCTGGGGGAGCTGCCTTCAGAGAGGGACAAAAGAGACTGACAAAGAGTCTGCGCAGGGGACAAGGCGCTAAACGGGGCAGGGGTTGTCACACCTCAGCAGTGTTAAATGTTATCAATAGCTGCCTGTGCCCCTCCCATGTTGCCAGTGCTTTGAGACCCTCCCCCACCACCAGTGCTTAGAGGTCCCCCAGCCTCCAGCCAGACCTTAGAGGACCAATCCCAGCTGCCACTAGTGCTCACAGGAGACTCTTGGGACCCAGCAGGGGGGGTCAGCACTCACTGTCCAGATTGGCTGCTGCTGGGTCCAAGTCCCTGGTGCAGCACCACTTCCTGGGCAATGGAGAAACAGAGACCTGCTGACAGCTGCTCCCATTAGCTGGAGTCGGAAGGCAGGTGAGAGAGGCTGACCTGGAAACCAGCCAGTGGAGTGACAGGGCAGCACTTCTGCTGGGTTCATTCACAGCAGTGATGATGCTGGATGGTGACCCCAATTGTCATGCAGGGAAGCTCACAGTGCCCCTATCAACTGGGGAAATGAACTGCCCCCCACTGGGAACCAAAAGTGAATGGCTTCATTGACTTGGCCAAAGCCTGCTAGTGAATTTTTGCATTTTGTACTCTGTGTTCAAACTTTCCCAGCTTCCTTGAAAAGGAGACCAAGGTTTCTTTGTGGTATATAGTGAAGAAATAATTTTTCATTGAGGGTGGGACTTGACCCCACAGTCCTTGGGTAAAAACCCACTTCTTTATCCATTAGGCCACTGACATCACAGTGAAAAACAGCTGGTTTTTCCCTCTCTCAACTGCACATTCCTCACATTCTTTTGGAAGCCAAATACCCTTTTTATGCACCTCACAGAAGTGTCTGCATCCCCCATCAGCAAGGAAACTGGGCAGGCCCCTGACAGAGCTGAGTACCATCTTTGTGCCAGCCATCTTTAGAGAAGAACCCCATCCTAGAGTCACAGCTCCCTCCTCCAGCACCTCCACGTCTGTGGCTCTGAGTGGCAATAGGATAATTAGGGGGTGAATCTGGGGCTGGAAGGGGGGGTCAGGTGAGCCTGTGAGGAGTAACCAGCTGGGACAGACCCAGAGTGAGGCTGTGGCTTCTGGTCAGATGTGGGGTTCAGAGCTCTAGATCAAAGCTGCACAGAGACCTGACATCCAGGGTTATAAAGTAGACACAGTGACCCTCTTCCTGGCCTTGGTGAACCCCAAACCCTTGTCACTAAGGCATTTAGGAGTCTCTGTTCCTTAATAACTTCTGGGAGCTCCCCAGTCAGCTGCAGGCATCAGCCACCTCCTGCCTCACAGGTTAGACTCTCGGCACTATGCAAGCCACCCCTGTCACGTTACTGAAATTATCTGGAATCATATAGATCATGTAAGTCATTGGTGCAAGCAAGGTCCTGTAGGGTCACCAAATCTTATGTAAAGGGGGTCATATAAGGTGTCTAAGGCCAAGGCATGATTTGTTGATTATGATTATGCTATTGGTAAGTGTGTATCATTTTTGTAGTTAAAGTTATGGATGTTGGCTATATAGTGTCTGTATCCCAAACTTATGATTTGTTTCTGGGTGAAATCCCAGACAAGTTGCTGTTAGCTCTGCCTGGCCAGTTAGATGGCCCATCACGAACCGTCAGCTTAACAATGGACCCATTAAAAGCTTGGAGTGCTCCAATCCACATGAAAAGTCTAGCAAAGGACAATGCAAGGCAGCTTGTGGACAATGGCTGACACCTGCAAAGCTTGAATCATGCATGGTCATGTGATATGCCCATGTGACTCCAGAACTCTATGGGGCCAGACTTCTCACAGCAGGAACAAAGAGGTTCTTGCACCTGGGAAAAACTATAAATAAAGCTGCTACAGCCCCTTCATCTTATCTTCAGTTTCCAGTCTTCAGTCTTGCTCCTACCTCTGGATGGGACTTTGCTGCACATAGAAGCTTGGAACAAAGGACTGAATGACCCATCCATGTTGTGGATGTATTCCAGAGACTTTGATTTGAACCTACAGTTCATTCTACCACTGATGCAAGCCTAAACCGAGAACTGTGCCATTACTGCATGCAACAGATTTTTTTAACCATTCCTAACCCTCACCTCTATCTTTTTCCTTCTATAATAAACCTTTAGGTTTTAGATTCTAAAGGATTGGCAATAGCGGGATTTGTGGGTAAATCTAATTTGTATATTGACCTGGGTCTGGGGCCTGATTCTTTGGAATTGGGAAGAACCATTTTCTTTTATTGGGCTATTGATTTTCATAACCATTTGCCCCCAGAACCCGTGGCTGTGAGTGGTGATACTGGGAAACTGGAGTGTCTAGGGTATTGCTTTTGTGACTTGTGGCTAGGCGAACCCAATGTCTTTTCTCTTTAGGTGGTTTGGTTTGCCTTAGAGGTGGAGGAACCCCAGCTTTGGGCTCTAATTGCCCTATTGGAAGCAATTTGTCCTGACTTGACACTCTCAGTTGGTTCCCACCAGGAACAGCACTGTCACAACCCCACCCCTCTTTTGAAGTCCCAGTGTAGGAAGAAGGAGGCCAGGTGCTAGCAGAAGAGGGTTTTGATTAATTGATCTCTGTGTTATGGGCCCAGCACACTTCCACTGTGTCCCTCTGCTGCTTTTCTTAATCAGCACTGAGCGGCCTGGCTCCAGGCTGCTGCCTTGTGAGGTCTGACACTGGCAGGAAGCGGTGCTGGGCGGGAGCCCTGGCAAACCAGCTGCTGGTGGGTGTCTCTGAGGTATTGTGAGTCATTGAGTTCAGCTGTTAATCAAAGTGGGGGGGCTGTTCCCCCAGGGACGTCTCTGAAGTCGAGTTCCTCGTGGGCTTCTCAGGGTCTCCTGGGAGCCGTGAAGTCCCCGTTTTGCTGCCTTTCAGGGGTCCCTCTTGGACACTGTGGCTTCCCCTGCCAGCTGGAAGACTGTGGGGACTGCACCACAAAAGCCCATCTCTGTACAGCACCAGATCTCAAACTGGGGATTGCAATCCCCGGTGTGTCTCCGGGTGATTCCTGGGGGGTCACAAGCTTCCTGCACTGCTGAAGTACCGCCAAATGGTTCATGTCCACTTTCGGCGGCATTTCGGTGAACATGCTGTGCACTTCAGAGACTCCTCTAAACAGCTGCTGAAGTGAACGTTTCTGGTTTCGACGGACACTCTGAAGTGCACAGCACGTCCGGAGAAATGCTGCCACAGCAGAAGTGTTCTATTCGGCAGCATTTTGACAGACATACATGGGTCACAGCGGCCCACAGGAAGGAGCCGCCAACCCAACAAATTTGAGAACCGCTGCTGTACAACTAAGCTGGGGATTCGGGCTGAAGTCAAGTGCAAAACCTTCAGTTGGGCACCGCTGCCTTATGGAGAGACAGCAGGACCTCACCACAGGGTGGCCTGCCTCTCGCCTTCAGCTCAGGCAGCCAGAGGGGCCAAGGAGCTCGCTGGCAGGCCACCACCTCAACCACTTCTTACCCCATGGCCGAGGCTCCTGGCGCTCTGCTGGTCGCTGCCTCGGTTGAAGGCCCAGAGCACAAAAGAAGAAGCACATGCCTAACAGAGAACAGCTTTGATCCATGAACCTGTGGGTTATGGGCCCAGCACGCAAACTAGCACCTTGCACTGGCTAGTGCTGACAGGCAGGTGTGCGGGATGTTAGGCAGCAGCCTTACTAATAGCAAATATATGTCTCTGTGGCGCAATGGGTCAGCGCGTTTGGCTGTTAACCGAAAGGTTGGTGGTTTGAGCCCACCCAGGGACGCTAACAACCACATGCTAGTTACTTATTCCTCCAGTCTATTCTGCCAGGTTACTAGAACTTATAATGGTTCCAAAACCCTGGTCCTGCAAAATACACCCCACCTGCCTAAGGCTGTTGGAAGACTTTTGGATGGTGCAGCCTCTGGGAGGGAGTTTGGAGGTGGAAGAGAGTGTGAAGGGATGGGGTGCAAGATTTGCAAGGTAGTTTGGAGATGGGAGGGGCTGTGGTTTGGGGCAGGAAGTTTGAGTGGGGGGAGGGAGTGCAGGATCTGGGAGGGAGTTTGGAGGAGGGGCGGGGTGGTAAAGGAGGATGGAGTTTGAATGTGGAACAGAATGCAGAGGGAGGGAGTGTAAGGTCTGGGGGGGGTTTTAGGGGAGGGCAGCAATAGTAAAGGAGGATGCAGGCTCTGAGAGGGAGTTTTGGGTGGTGGATGTGGTGTAGGAAAGGAGTGGGGGTTCCCTTACACAAGTCAGTGCCCTGAGGGTCACTGATGTACAGAGAAGGCAGCTGGTCCCACGGTGTAACAATCAGCACTCAGGACTCTGAATCTCTGAGGGACCTTGTGTTGGCTTGAACTAAAGCCCTGGAGCTCACAGTGATCACCTTCCCCATCTCCAGTTGTGCAAGAGCCAGTCTCTTCCCTGCTGCTGGGCGACTCCCGCCCACTGGAGCCAGATCTTTGGTCAGGATGGCCGCCGTGAGACCAGGAGAGAGCTGGGTCTGGCTCACCTGGGTGGAGAGAAGAGACCTGATGAGAGTTAATCTCCTTCCTTCTCCCCCACGATACTGCTCAGTTTTATTTATTTTATTTACTGTCATAGGCAGTGCTGCCCTTCAGGGGCATCCTTAGAGCGGTGCAGGGCCCAGGACAAATCTCCCCCAGGTCCCATCCCCACTCCCCTCTTCCCCAATACTCCACCCCACCTCTTCCAGCCCCTGCTCTGCCTCTTTCTGACTTCTGCCCTCTCTCCTGAGCGATACCAGGAGCCTGTATGAAGAGGTAATTGATACAGATGGACACCAGGCAGGGTTGTTTGGAAGCCAAAGTCTTGACACCACTGTCAAACTTCAGCAAATTAGCACAAGTCAGAACAACATTATATATCAGTAACTGCTCCCCTCCCCCTTCCCACACACCCTCCCACCCATAACTCCCACCTGAGTCTGCAACTCTCCCTCCACAAACTCCCTCCCAGAGGCTGCACCCCTCCCCCTTCTCCAGGTGCAAGGATATTTCACACCCAAGCTTAAACTTCCATCTTGCATCCCCCCAGGAGACCTGCAGCAGCTCCCCACACTCCTCCTCCCAGGGATCCCTGTGGCAGCTCCCCCCCCCCCCAGCCAGGAAACCTTGCAGCAGCTCCCCACACCCCTTCCACCCGGGGAACCCTGCCCCCTGCCACAGCTCCCCTCCCTTCCACTCCTCCTGTGATCACAACACCATGCTCCACTTCTCCCACCTTCCAGGCTTGCTGTGGTGCCAATCAGCTGTTTGAGTGGCAAGCCTGGGAGGGGAGGAGAAGCAGGGGGGATGGCATGCTCAGGGAAGGAGGTGGAGCGGAGGTGGGGAGCACCCTGCATGCTTCCCCCTACTTGCTGTGGGTGGCCCTCCCCGCGTCCCCCTGCCCCAGCTCACCTCCACTCCACCTCCGCCCCTGAGTGCGCTTTTTGGCGCCCTCAAGCACTTGGTGCTCTAGGCGGCCACCTAGTTCACCTAGTGGTTACACCGGCCCTGCCCTTCTCACACACCCCTCCCCCGCATACACCCTCCCAGAGCCTGCACTCCCACCCGCTTCCCACGCAGCCCTCCTGCCCCCAAACTCACCCCAGAGCCTGCATCCCACTCCCCTCCCCACACACCCTCCTGCTTACAAACACCTTTGCTTAACCTGCACCCTGCACCCCAATCCTCTGCCCCAGTCCAGGGCTTGGATCCCAGACCTCCCTGCTACACAAGCTCCATCTAAGCACCTTAGGCAGGGGGGGCAGTGGAGATTGCAGGGGCAGGCTCTGGGCACACCAAAGTTTGTACAAATCTGCCACGGTGAGTTCGAACTCTGCGCATCTGTCTGTCAGTGCTAGAGCTTGCAAGGCGCCAGTGTGGATGCTGAAGACTGGGTGCTACATAGTGAAATTGAAAAAGCAGCAGAGTGGCACAGTGGCTGTGTGCTGGGCCCCTAATCCAGAGGTCAGTGGACCAGAGCTGTCTTCTGCTAGGCATTTTCTTGTTTCTTTTTGCTCTGGGTCTTCATCTTAGGTGGTGACCAGCAGAGCGTCAAGAGCCCAGGCCATGAGGTCACTGAGGTGGTGGCCTGCCAGGGAGCTCGTGGGCTGAAGGCAAGAGACAGGCCTGTGTGTGGTGAGGTCCTCCTGTCCTGGCCTGAGGCAGCAGTGCTTCCTCATCCACTTTTCCCACCCACACTGGCAGGCAGCTGCTGTGAGAGAACACGAGGGAGGCTCTCGGGACACTAGGCAGTGCTGGGTGGCTGCTGGGGGAAAGAACTGAAGCTCCTGACTCCACCTGCCATTGACTCGCATGGCTCTGCGCTCCGTCAGCCGGGGCAGGCCAGGCTGTGGATGTGACTCAGGCTGGACTAGCATGGCTGCACTTCCCTGACGAGTTATGAGGCAGGACAAGAGCTTTTCACAGCCAACAGGGATGTGGGAGGGAGACCATCGTGTCTCGTCCGTTTCTCCTTTGATGCTTGGGTGGAGGCAGGAAGGGAGTAAAATGTGCCCAGCTGAAGGTTTTCACTCGCCTTGAGGATTAAGCCTGAGCTCCTGGCAGGGGTGCTGGGTTTCTGACTCACATCCAGTGCTCTCTTCGGGCAACCAGCTGAACCCACCAAGGTTGAGAGGGAGAGTTTTGAGTTAGCAAAAGGAGGCCATTAGAGCTGCTGAGGAGCAATAAGCTCTCTAACAGCTCTCAATGCCAGTGTGAATTCTTTGGGATCACTCTTTGCCTTTATCAACCTAGAGGCCTAGGAGAAGAAGCAGCAGCAAGTGCTTCAGTGGTGCAATGGGTTAGCGCGCAGTACTTGTAAAGCAGTCCTGAGAGGAGATATGCTGAGGTTGTGAGTCTGAGCCTCCGTTGGAGCACTGGTTTTCATTAACGCAATGGCTTTGGCCCTGGGGAATGGAAACTTCCAAGCCAAGGGACACTGACAAGGAGAGGAGTCAAAAACTCCCCTTCAATTAATACTGTGTCTGCAGAGAACAGCTCAGAATCTACAGTCCTTTCTCCCCCCACCAGCCCCTGTGCCCCATCCAATTCCCCCTCTTTCCTGACTGCCCCCCTGGGGATCCCTGCCCCCACTCAACCACCCTAAACTCCTCTAGCCAATGCTCACTGCCTGCAGCATGAGTGGCTGATGGTGTAACTGCACCAGGAAAGACAGCTGTGCAGCATGGGGTCAGGCCCTGGCCCTGCAGCTGCCCTGTCCCAGGTGCTCACAGCTCTGCTGCCCAGAGCATTGCACCAATGGCCAGCTGAGTGTGTGGGGAGGAAGAACAGCTTCCTGGCCAGGAGCTCAGGGGCTAGGCAAAAGGGGCCTGTGGGTCATTGTTTGCCCACTCCTGCTCTATCCAGTGTGTGAGGAGCGAGGTGTCTCCCTCAGAGCAGAGAGATGCTTCTTGTCTGCATGGGCTGAGATCTGTGGGGGTTGGAGCCTTTGGCTGTTAATGGGCTTGGAGCATCACCCTGCTCCCCAAGACTGAATGTGGAGGAGGGAAACCTGCGTACAACTAGGGGTGCTCTGTTATTCCTGGTCTGTCCTTCCAAGTCATGGGGTGTGAGTCACTGGACACTCTCCAGTACAGCCAAGGAAAATCAC
The DNA here is from genome assembly GCA_007922305.1 of Dermatemys mawii. NCBI lineage: Eukaryota > Metazoa > Chordata > Testudines > Dermatemydidae > Dermatemys > Dermatemys mawii. The sequence continues at coordinate 35,837 of VOCN01017494.1, forward strand.
CTTCTCTTCCTTAGGGGACCTGAGCATCCTGGCCAGGCATGTTATTGTGGGATGGGATGAGGTTTGGGAGAGACCTGGGTGCCTGTAGTCCCTGGCCAGAGCTGATCACTTCAAGTGCAGGCTAGGCTGGAGGGGACTAGGGAAGGGGGCTCCAGGAAGCAGAAGCCAAGTGAACTGAGTGCCTGTGTCTGTCCTCCACACACCAGTGCTGGCCTATGTTCTCCTTTCAGTTCCTAATGACATTGGGCAGATGAGAAAATGGCCAATCTGGGACAGAGACCAGGAGCAGGAGCAGCCAACCTGAGCCCATTCAGCAGGATGGAAACCAGACAGCGAGCTGTGGAGTAGGTGCAAATAGAAGGGGCAGTCAGTGGTCAAGGAGTAGGGAGGCTTAGGTAGGGGGTGGGGTCCTGGGGGGGAATTTGGGATTGGGGGTTCAGGGGGGCAGGTGTCCCAGGAGGGAGCAGAGAGGGGATAAGGATTGGTGGGAGAGATGAGGTTCTGAGGGGGACAGGAAGTGGGAGGGAGTGGGCAGAGCTAGGGCACACACACACACCTTCTGCTTATGGTAAACCTACCTAAATATGGTAACCCTACCTAAAAGGGTCTTCAAATCAATTTTCAAATTCCTGCCTAACATGGGGAGCAGCGCTGATGTTTCCGGGCTGAACTAGCATTAGTGAGGATGCAATTCGACATTACCGGCCTCCGGGAGTTATCCTAGAGTGCTCCAGTGTGACCGCTCTGGGCAGCGCTCTGAATGCAGATGCACTAGGCAGTTAGACAGGAAGAGCCCTGGGAACTTTTGAATCTCATTTCCTCTTTGGCCAACATGGTGAGATCTCCTGCACAGCTCACCCTGCAGAGCTCAACAGCAGAGGAGACCATGGAGTTCCAGAATAGAAAAAGGGCCCCAGCATGCACCACAAGGGAGGTGCTGGATCTGATCACCGTGCGGGGAGATGAATCCATCCTGACAGAACTGCGATCCGAAAAGGAAATGTCAATACGTATGCCAAAGCCTCCAAAGGCCTGATAGAGGCCACAACAGGGATGAACAACAATGCCATGTTAAAATTAAGGAGTTGAGATTTACTCTGAGTTCTGCAGCTGGGCTGCAGCCAGGCCTAGGAGGCAGCCCTATTGGTTGATCTACTGGCCCAAAGTCACTTTGATGGTGTTGGTTTTTACCCAGGAATACTGAAGGGTGGGTCTGAGGGTGGGAGAATTAATGATCCTCCCTATCAGTCAGTGCTGAAGAGGAGGCTGTAAGAGAGGTCAGGTTGATGAGCTGGGCCTTCTAGAGTTTGGGGAGCGTGGAGTTGACTGGGGCATGGTGCTGGGCTGTGTGGGGTCCCAGGGTCTGGGAGTCAGGAGCTGTGGGGGGGGCCACTTTTGGGGGGGTCCACATTCCCAGAGTGGCTGGGAGATTAGTGGGGGTGCTGGGAGAAGCCTACTCTGCTTCCCTTGTTCCGACCCCAGTTATCTTGCTTGTACTGCATCTGTGTACTGCATGCATGTACTGCACCTACTCTTGGGGCTCACTGCTGACACAAGCGCAATGCTCTGAGTGCCTCCAGATAGTGGCTCCTCCCTGCTTAGCCAAGCCAGGCAGCCTCACCAGCCGCCTAAGAATCCCCGGGGCAGGAGGGGGCCACTCAGTGCCCCGAGCAGGGCACCACTTTTTCGTGCCCCCATATCTTGGCACCCTAGGTGACCTAATAGTTTGCCTATGGGTTGCACTGGCCCTGGGCCGGACCAGCACATGGCAGTGGGGGAGGGACATCTGAACTGCTGGCAATTGATAGCCTGCTGGGCATCTGCTACACAGGGACTATAGGGGAGTAGGGAGCTGATTGATGGGGGCTCCTGACCTACCCTGGTTCCAAGCCCCCACCAGCCAGCTGCAATGGGCTGCTCTTCCTGCAAGCAGTGAACACAGGAGGCAGCTGAAAGTGCTGGGACAGGAAGGAGTAGGGGCGGGGGAAATGGAGCCATGTTGTCTCATTTCATTTCAGCCATGTTATCTCAAGGGGTGAAAGCAGGAAGAATGGAGCCTTCCTAGCCCACATGATATTCCATAACATCAGTAAGGAAAATATTTCTCAGTGAACTCTCAGTAAAAGAGCAGGAGCAGCCAGTCTCTGCATCATTCTAAGGGCTTTGGGATTTCCCTCAAATTCACCAGACCAACCTAACTAACACTTAACACACATTGAAAACTCTTCAATTCACAGCATTGCTCATTCTCAGGGGCTGCTTTGTCTCCAGACAGATCCCATCTCTTTCAGAACAGCCTTTCTCTTTCTGTTTCACTCATTGACGTGTCTGAGTAAACACCCCCCTTCACTCTACTCTCAGACAAACACTAGGATTAACTGAAATTAACTGCTGCTGATGGGTCTAGAAGGTGTTCGTCCAGTGGAAGGTGATATTTCTGGGGGATCATTCCCAAGGTCCAGTTCTTTATATTCCAACATCTTCCAGCTCTCTTGGTGAAAATAAGAAGAAAGTTGACTTGTAAAGTACATTTTTCCACCCAAACGGTTCTTGAACCCACACTCCCTAGCTTCAGAGAACAATGCCTTATCCATTAGGCCTCTGGGGCCCTTAAATGTGATAGCTGGCAGGATGGATATTGTCTCTCATAAATTCACATATCTCACATTCACTTTGAAGCTGATATCTCCTTTATGCACTTTACAAAAATGTCTGCATGCCCTATCACCATGGCAACTGAGCAGGTCGCTGACAGAGCTGAGCACCACCTGTAGGATCACCTGTTGGATGGAAGCATGTGGGGGCCGTGCCACAAAAGCTTTTCTCCAAGGAGCCACACCGGGGACTCGGGCTTAATCCAGGTGCAAAATCTACAGTTGGGCACTGCTGCCTCAGGGAGGGACAGGAAGTGTTAACCACACACAGGCTTCTTGCCTTCAGGCCAGGTAGCCAGGAGCTCCCTGGCAATCCACCACCTCTTGTCTCATGGACCAGGCGTTTACTCGCTTGAAGGCCCAGAGCAAAAACAGACAAACGCATGTCTAGCAGATGATGGTTTTGAACCGTTGATCTCTGGCTTTCACACCTAACCTGCTTCAGTTGCCCCACTCTGCTGGCTTTTTGCTCATAGTGCTCAGCACCCAGTATCCACATTAACACCTTGCGAGTGCCAGCTCCCACAGACAGATATGCACAGTGCTAGGTGGCAGACTTTGTAACAGCAACAGTGCTTTTCTGTGGCCCAATGGGCCAGCATGTTGGGCTGTTAACTGAAAGGCTGGTGGTTCAAACCCACCCAGGGATGATAATGACCCCATGCTACTTCCTTGCTTCTTGAGATTCTTCAAGCCCACTAAGGCTGGTTTGTAGAAACTTTTGTGGTGCCCAGTGCCTGGCCCCCCAAACTCCACTGCCCCTACACACCTGCCTAAGACTCTATGAGGGAGTTTGGATGTGTAGTGGGATCTAGGATGCAGGCTCTGGGCTGGGCAAGTGACTGGGGGGCAGAAGACTTGCAGGCTGAAGGCTCTGGGAGGGAGTTTGGGGATGGGAGGGGTGCAGACTCTGGGAGGGAGTTTGTGGGTGGGAAAGGGGTGGGGGTGCAGGTTCTGGGATGGGAAGTGGTGCTTATCTGGGGCTCCTAAGCAGGACAACCTGGGGGGGCTCTTCACACACCTACCCCCAGACACCACCCCTGCAGCTTCCCATTGGGGTGGGAGGCACATGGAGGGACAGAAGGTGCCGAATACTCCGAGGTCAGCCCCAGGAAGGTGGAAGCTGTAAGCTGTGAAGCTCCTCGCCCTGGAGAAAGTCTGTTCACAGAGAGGAAGCTTTCCCCCAAATTCCTGACTGGCTTCATTGGGAGCAGTTCCAGAGCATCACCCTGGGGACTCCATGACAGAAGGCAAGGCTGAGTTCACGCACTAACGCCCTGAAATATTTCAATGCCCCAGAGAAATCCTGAGCCCTACTCTTGGAATGATGAGCTGGTAGATTTGAATAGGAAAGGGACTGTCTGAATTGTCACCCTGGGAAATGAGCAACAATCTACTGCAATGTCATTAACACAGACACACTCTGGTCATGCTCCAGCTGGAAGGGAAATGGGTAGGAATTCTTGCTATTCAGCCATGGCCACACTGACACTAATGTGCGGCCGTGAATGTGCTGGGGGAGCTGAGCTGAGCAAACAATTGAAGTGACAATTCTGTGAGGACTGAATCCTAGTGTAATAAAAATGCCACATATGCGGTAGTTGTGGCCGAGCGGTTAAGGCGATGGACTAGAAATCCATTGGGGTCTCCCCGCACAGGTTCAAATCCTGTCAACTACGGAAGCACCAGGCTGTTCTTATCACTGTAGTCTTAGTGCCTGAGCATCCACAGTGCAAACTGGAGCCAGAGCTGGTCTCAGTCTCAGACTGTCTACACTTCAAATGCTGCTCTGACTCTGCTGTGGCACTTGGGAGTAAACAGTCCATTGGAGGGGTTTCCACATCACTTTAGGAGCCAGCTTGACAGAAAAATTCTTTCATCCACCAAGTGCTGTCTACACCAGGGCTTAGATCAGTTGAACTACAGTGGTGAGGAGGGTGGGTTTTTCATCCCTGGAGAGACGTAGCTCTGCCAGTTAAGCATCCAGAGTCTCTCAGCCCTTAGCTCTACCTTTGTGTTTCAGTGCATGCAATGAACAGTGTGAGGAAAACATCCACTCACAAACACAGAGACTGAATTCCCCAAATGAAATCTGACTGCAATTTCCAAAGGGTCACAAAATTCAGTTCATTCTTGGAGGGGAGAGAAAAAATAAGGGACATTAATGTCTAGGCTTGAGTAAATAAAGTGATGGGTTTAATTAATATAGTAAAAATGAGGGTTGTTGATTAATCACAGTTAATGCAAATCTATGATCATAAATTCAAATCTCCATCATAAGGAGAATTCCAACCCCAGAACACACTGGACAGGGCCCTTTGCCTCTGTTTCTCACCTTGTGGTGTGACAGACCAACCCAATGTCCCTTTAACAGACCCTCCGCTCTCCTTCTATGAAATCCCACCCACCTGGGGCAGGAAAGACCCCAGGATGGGAGAAGGAGGCCTTGAGCGATAGCTCAGTTTCTGCTGCCCCCACTCTCTCCCCTGGCTCTCAGTTTGCTCTGGTCACTCTGCGTCACTGCTCCATGGCATTGTCCTTCCCCCTGCTGCTGAGAGCTCCTGTGTCGCCCTTTCCTCTTCTCTCACCTGCCTGTCTCCTGCAGCCTCTGCACCACCACGTAGTGGGAGAACCTTGCTACAAGTGCAGACTGGGCAGCCTCTTTAATTGCCACTCCATGGACGGGGCATGAACCTGCCAGCTGTGGAAGACTAACTCCTTGCCCTGCCCTTTCTACCTGAGGTTCCGCCCCTTCTGCAAACCCTGCTGGGGTCTAGGTACAGAGCTGTTTGGGATAACAGCAAGGGGAAGGGACAATAGTCTGTTGTGCAGGGTGATTGCTTCAGTGACCCAATCCCGCCTCAAGAGGTGGAGGAAAAGCCCCTCTGGAATAGCAAGAGCCAGAACTGAAGACCATTGCTGGCTCTGACACTCACTTTTTCTTCATGGGGGGGAAATGTTTTGTGTAAGCTTGGGTAGCTCAGTTGGTAGCGCATCAGACTTTTAATCTGAGGCTCCAGGGTTCAAGTCCCTGTCTAACTGCTCCACCTTTAAGTTGCCTTGTGACTCCTGGGACTGTCCAGAGTCAACAGCCACAGAGAGATTCCTGGAAGCTGTGGCCATTTCCTGGATAGGCCCCTTTCTCCTGAGTGATCCATAAGATTGAGGAGATGGCCAGGACCACAGGAGTGAGCCTAGAGTTCACAGTCTCTGGTTGGCAGAGAGTACCAGGGTTTCAGGGAGAGAGAGGGATCAGCTACAGAGAAGCCAGGGAGGAATCACCTGAGAAGAACAGATGGGAAGTGGGCCCAGTATCACAGTTGCCTGTGGCTGTGAGTACTGGGGTTTGTGCCCCAGGGGGAGGTTTTCCTGCCCCAGAACCTGGACCCCAGCCCCCCTGGCCCTGCCTTTCACGACAGGCCCTCCACCTCTGCTTCCACCTCAGAGGGCTGGGTGCTCGTCTGGGGGAAACGTGGCGCCTGCAAATCGCAGGCCTGCTCCCTCCCCTCTGATGAGGAGGGAGAGGAGGCCCCCTGAAAGCTGCGGCGGGGGGGGCTGTTGATCTGTCATCTTCCGCTGTTCCTCCGGACGAAGCCCAGCAGGAGGAGCCAGCTGTTGCGGCCATGGGAGCAGATAGAGGTGCCCCTGCCCCTCCTGTGCAGGAGTTGCTGCAGGAGCCCCCTCGGCCCCTGTACCATTGGCACCCCCTGCCGCTGCTACTACTGACGCTGGGGCGCTTGCTCTCCTGGTGTCTGGCGGGGAGGCCGCTGGGACTGTACAGCCCTCGCTCCCCTCCATCTATGACGAGATCGAGGCCCTGGGTCTGACCCCGTTGACCCAGGGGGAGGATGACCCCTCGCCAGCGGGCCTCGATCCAGAGGGCGCTTCGCTCCTGCTCCCTGTCCTTCACCCCCAGTCGAGGCCCCCGCTTTGGTCCTCAGGGCGCCCCTGACCCTGCCCATGTGCCCGGTCGCCGGCTGTGTGCCATCCGCGGCCGCCGAGCCCTTCGGGGCGACGGCCAAAGCCGTGCGGCCGGGCTTGGGGTCTGTGGGCGCATCCCCCATCGAGGAGACTGAGCGGTCGGCCTCCCATTCGGAGGGGGACCCTGCTGCAGCCTCCGTCGTGCCCGATGCCGTGGCTGTGGGCGACGTATCTGTCGTGTCGCCCGCGCCCTGTGTCGAGGAAGGCCCTCCTCCCGCTCCTGCTCCTCGCATCCCGGTCGAGAGGAACCGCACCCCGGCAGCCTGGCTGCCAGGGACCCCAACACTGAGGCTGTTCCCATCCCTTCCCCTGCCCTGGCCCCGGCATTGCCCCCTGCTCCTGACCCTGTCCCCCATCCCGAACGGGCCCCATCCATCGACCCTGATCCCGGTCCCCTCCCTGTCCCCTCGCCCAGCCTAACACCCCCATCTGTTCCTGCCCTGGCCCCTGTGCCCGACATAGCCTCGGTTCTCCCCCCCACTCCCCTGATGTTGCCTGCCCCCATTCCCCCTGTTTCCACTGCCATTGCCACCCCCGAGGTCGTCTTGTCCACCTGTCCCTCGGACGCTCCTCCGGGGGTGGTTCTTGTGTCCCCCTTCCCTGTGGTTCTGGGGGCTGCATTGCTCCCTCCGCCGCCCACATTTGTCCCACCCGTCCCTGCGGGCCGCGAAGCTGTTTCAGGGGCCCCACCGGAGGGCGGCAGCCGCCCAGCTGCCCTGTCCCCCTCGGCAATGAGGGATGAGCTGCGCCGTTTCCTGCAGGACACTCGCGGGTCGCGGGATAAGGTGCAGCTCGCCCTCCGGCGCTGGGGGGACTTTTATCTTGTTCTTCGGGCCGTGAAGGCCCTTTTGGGGGAGGGGCCGGGAGGCAGAACATGGCGGCCTTCCGGCAGGCCCGCCATTTCCGCAACTCCCTGCTCGCCTATGGGGCGGAGCATGGGTTGTTGCGGGGCCCGCTGGGAGCCGTCCATTCCTCTGCCCGTGAGGATTCACCCCAGCCCTCACAATGAACTTCACCACCTTTGCCACCTTAAACACCCAAGGCTGTAGGGTGGGTCTCCGTAGGAGCCAGGTGCTCTCCTTCCTTCGGGAGGGGGGGTATTCGGTGGTCTTCCTGCAGGAGACCGACATGGCTCCAGCCATCGAGGCTAGCTGGTGGCTGGAGTGGGGGGACGGGGCTTACTTTAGCCACCTCAGCGCCCATTCGGCCGGGGTGGCTACCCAATTCTCCTCCGGGCTACGGCCTGAGGTGCTGAGGACCGCCGAGGTCTTGCCGGGTCGCCTCCTGCACGTCCGGGCCCGCGTGGAGGGCGTCATCCTCAATCTTGTCAACGTTTATGCCCCGAACGCGGGCCCTTTCGGCAGGCGGCGGCCTTCCTCGACACCTTGAATCCTCACGAATGCCTGGTCCTGGGCGGGGATTTCAACACCACCCTCGAGGAGCAGGACCGCTCGGGAGTCGAGAGTTCCCAGACAGCCGCGGGCGTCCTCAGGGAGATCGTCGATCATCACTCCCTGGTGGACGTCTGGCGCACCCATCACCCGGATGATCGCGCCACCTACACTTATGTCCGGGTGGGGGAAGACCAGACCAGTTTCTCCTGGATAGACTGCCTCTATTTTTCCCGGTTCCATCTAGTGGGAGCCCGCTCCTCTGGCGTCCGGCCGGCCCCGTTCTCGGATCACCATTTGGTGACTGTGACGGCCTCTCTGAGTTCGGAGAGGCCGGGGCCGGCCTATTGGCATTTTAACAACAATCTGCTGGAGGACGCGGGCTTTGTGGCAGCCTTCCGGGACTTCTGGCTGGCCTGGCGGGAGCAACGGCATTCCTTCCCCTCAGCGAAACGGTGGTGGGACGTGGGGAAGGTGCGCGCCCGGCTCTTCTGCCGTGACTACACCCGGGGCACCAGCCGGCGGAGGGATGCGGTGATGGAGCAGCTGGAGCGGGAGGTTTTGGAGCTAGAGAGGCACCTGGCCTCCGGCCCCGAGGATCCACCCCTCCGCGCGGTGTACCGGGAGAAGCGGGAGGAGCTTCGGGCCCTGGAGGACCGCCGGGCCCGGGGCGCGTTCGTTCGATCCCG
>ML677485.1:0-21056 GCA_007922305.1 Dermatemys mawii
GGGTGTATGCGGGGGAGGGGTGTGTGAGAAGGGCAGGGCGGGTGCAACCACTAGGTGAACTAGGTGGCCGCCTAGAGCACCAAGTGCTTGAGGGCACCAAAAAGCGCACTCAGGGGCGGAGGTGGAGTGGAGGTGAGCTGGGGCAGGGGGGCGTGGGGAGGCCCACCCACAGCAAGTAGGTGGGAGCATGCAGGGTGCTCCCCACCTCAGCTCACCTCCGCTCCACCTCCTTCCCTGAGCCTGCCATCCCCCCTGCTTCTCCTCCCCTCCCAGGCTTGCCGCTCAAACAGCTGATTGGCACCACTGCAACCTGGGAGGTAGGAGAAGTGGAGCATGGTGTTGTGCTCACGGGAGGAGTGGAAGGGAGGGGAGCTGTGGCAGGGAGCAGGGTTTCCCGGGTGGAAGGGATGTGGGGAGCTGCTACAAGGTTTCCTGGGCAGGGGGGTGAGGAGCTGCCACAGCGTTTCTGAGGAGGAGGAGGTGTGGGGAGCTGCTGCAGGGCTCCTGGGGGGATGCAAGGTGGAAGTTTCAACTAGGGTGTGAAATATCCTTGTACCTGGAGAAGGGGGAGAGATGCAGCATCTGGAAGGGAGTTTGTGGAGGGAGAGTTGCAGACTCAGGTGGGAGTTATGGGTGGGAGGGTGTGTGGGAAGGGGGAGGGGAGCAGTTACTGATATATAATGTTGTTCTGACTTGTGCTAATTTGCTGAAGTTTGACAGTGGTGTCAAGGCTTTGGCTTCCAAACAACCCTGCCTGGTGTCCATCTGTATCAATTACCTCTTCATACAGGCTCCTGGTATCGCTCAGGAGAGAGGGCAGAAGTCAGAAAGAGGCAGAGCAGGGGCTGGAAGAGGTGGGGTGGAGTATTGGGGAAGAGGGGAGTGGGGATGGGACCTGGGGGAGATTTGTCCTGGGCCCTGCACCGCTCTAAGGATGTCCCTGAAGGGCAGCACTGCCTATGACAGTAAATAAAATAAATAAAACTGAGCAGTATCGTGGGGGAGAAGGAAGGAGATTAACTCTCATCAGGTCTCTTCTCTCCACCCAGGTGAGCCAGACCCAGCTCTCTCTTGGTCTCACGGCGGCCATCCTGACCAAAGATCTGTCTCCAGTGGGCGGGAGTCACCCAGCAGCAGGGAAGAGACTGGCTCTTGCACAACTGGAGATGGGGAAGGTGATCACTGTGAGCTCCAGGGCTTTAGTTCAAGCCAACACAGTCCCTCAGAGATTCAGAGTCCCGAGAGCTGACTGTTACACCATGGGACCAGCTGCCTTCTCTGTACATCGGTGACCCTCAGGGCACTGACTTATGAAAGTGGACCTCCACCCCTTTCCCTCACCACATCCACCACCCAAAACTCCCTCCCAGAGTCTGCATCTGCTTCTACCATCATTGCCCTCCCCTAAAACTCCCTCCCAGACCCTGCACTCCCTCCTACCCTCCAAATTCCTGCCCTAGGCCACAGCCCCTGCCATCTCCAAACTACCTTGCAGATCTTGCACCACATCCCTTCACACACTCTCCCACCCCCAAATTCCCTCCCAGAGCCTGCACCCCCAACCCAGACTCTGCAACATCCAAAACTTCTCCCACAGCCTTAGGCAGGTGGGGTGTATTTTACAGGGTCAGGCTTTAGGAACCAGCTTAGGTTCTAGAAACCTGGCAGAGTAGACTGGAAGAATAAGTAACTAGTATGTGGCTATTAGCATCCTTGGGTGGGCTCGAACCACCAACCTTTCAGTTAACAGCCAAATGCGCTGACCCATTGTGCCACAGAGACATATATTTACTATTAGTAAGGCTGCTGCCTAACATCTTGCACACCTGCCTGTCAGCACTAGGCTGTGCAAGGTGCTAGTTTGCGTGCTGGGCCCATAACCCACAGGTTGATGGATCAAAGCTCTTCTCTGTTAGGCATGTGCTTGTTCTTTTGTGCTCTGGGCCTTCAACCGAGGCAGCGACCAACAGAACGCCAGGAGCCTAAGCCATGGTGCAAGAAGTGGCTGAGGTGGTGGCCTGCCAGCGAGCTCCTTGGCACCTCTAGCTGCCTGAGCTGAAGGCGAGAGGCAGGCCACCCTGTGGTGAGGTCCTGCTGTCTCTCCATAAGGCAGCAGTGCCCAACTGAAGGTTTTGCACTTGACTCAAGCCCGAATCCCCAGCGTAGTTGTACAGCAGCGGTTCTCAAATTTATTGGGTTGGGGGCTCCTTTTCTCCTTCCTGTGGGCGGCTGCGACCCATGTATGTCTGTCAAAATGCTGCCGAATAGAACACTTCTGCTGTGGCAGCATTTCACCAGACGTGCTGTGCACTTCAGAGTGTCCGTCGAAACCAGAAACGTTCACTTCAGCAGCTGTTTAGAGGAGTCTCTGAAGTGCACAGCATGTTCACCGAAATGCCGCCAAAAGCGGACATGAAGTATTCCGTGGTACTTCAGCAGTGCAGGAAGCTTGTGACCCCTCAGAAATCACCTGGAGACACGCCCGGGGTCGCAACCCCCAGTTTGAGAACCGCTGCTGTACAGAGACGGGCTTTTGTGGTGCAGCCCCCACAGTCTTCCAGCTGGCAGGTGAAGCCACAGTGTCCAAGAGGGACCCCTGAAAGGCAACAAAACGGGGACTTCACGGCTCCCAGCAAACCCTGAGGAGCCCACGAGGAACTTGACTTCAGGGACATCCCTGGGGGAACAACCCCCCCACTTTGATTAACAGCTGAACTCACTGACTCACAATACCTCAGAGACACCCACCAGCAGCTGGTTTGCCAGGGCCCCTGCCCAGCACCCTTCACCACTTTCTGCCAGTGCCAGAGCTCACAAGGCAGCAGCCTGGAGCCAGGCCGCTCAGTGCTGATTAAGAAAAGCAGCAGAGGGACACAGTGGAAGTGTGCTGGGCCCATAACACAGAGATCAATTAATCAAAACCCTCTTCTGCTAGCACCTGGCCTCCTTCTTCCTACACTGGGACTTCAAAAGAGGGGTGGGGTTGTGACAGTGCTGTTCCTGGTGGGACCCAACTGAGAGTGTCAAGTCAGAACAAATTCCTTCCAATAGGGCAATTAGAGCCCAAAGCTGGGGTTTCTCCACCTCTAAGGGAAACCAAACCGGCTTAACAGAAAAGACTTTGGGTTCGCCCCCTTGGCTAGCCACAAGTCACAAAAGCAATACCCTAGACACTCCAGTTTCCCAGTATCACCACTCACAGCCACGGGTTCTGGGGGCAAATGGTTATGAAAATCAAGAGCCCAATAAAAGAAAATGGTTCTTCCCAATTCCAAAGAATCAGGCCCCACACCCAGGTCAATATACAAATTAGATTTACTCACAAATCCCGCTGTTGCCAATCCTTTAGAATCTAAAATGTAAAGGTTTATTATACTCAGAAAAAGATATAGGTGAGGGTTAGGAATGGTTAAAAAATCAGTTACATGCAGTAATGACACAGTTCTTGGTTTAGGCTTGCATCAGTGGTAGAATGAACTGTAGGTTCAAATCAAAGTCTCTGGAATACATCCACAACAAGGATGGGTCATTCAGTCTTTTGTTCCAAGCTTCTGTGTGTAGCCAAGTCCCATCCATAGGTAGGAGCAAGACTGAAGACTGGAAATTGAAGACAAGATGAAGGGGCTGTAGCAGCTTTTTTTATGGTTTTTACCAGGTGCAAGAACCTCTTTGTTCCTGCTGTGAAAAGTCCAGCTCCATAGAGTTCTGGAGTCACATGGGCATATCACATGACCATGCACGATTCAGGCTTTGCAGGTGTCAGCCATTATCCACAAGCTGCCTTGCATTGTCCTTTGCTAGACTTTTCATGTGGATTGGAGCATTCCAAGCTTTCAATGGGTGCATTGTGTAGCTGACGGTTCTTGATGGGCCATCTAACTGGCCAGGCAGAGCTAACAGCAACTTGTCTGGGATTTCACCCAGAAACAAAGCATAAGTTTGGGATACAGACACTATATAGCCAACATTCATAACTTTAACTACAAAGATGATACACACATACTGATAGCGTAATCATAATCAGCAAATCATGCCCTGGTCTTAGACACAGTATATGGCCCCCTTTACATAAGATTTGGTGCCCCTCTAGGACTTTGGTTGCACCAATAACTTACACAATCTATATGATCCCAGATAATTTCAGTAATGTGACAGGGGTGGCTTGCATAGCGCCGAGAGTCTAACCTGTGAGGCATGAAGTGGCTGAAGCCTGCAGCCGACTGGGGAGCTCCCAGAAGTTATTAAGGGATAGAGACTCCTAAATGCCTGAGTGACAAGGGTTTGGGATTCACTGAGACCAGGAAGAGGGTCACTGTGTCTACCTTATAACCCTGGGTGTCAGGTCCCTGTGCAGCTTTGATCTAGAGCTCTGAACCCCACATCTGACCAGAAGCCACAGCCTCACTCTGGGTCTGTCCCAGCTGGTTACTCCTCACAGGCTCCCCTGATCCCCATTCCAGCCCCAGATTCACCCCCTAATTATCCTATTGCCACTCAGAGCCACAGACTTGGAGGTGCTGGAGGAGGGAGCTGTGACTCTAGGATGGGGTTCTTCTCTAAAGATGATTGGCACAAAGGTGGTACTCAGCTCTGTCAGGGGCCTGCCCAGTTTCCTTGCTGACAGAGGTTGCCGACATTTCTGTGAGGTGCATAAAAAGGGTATTTGGATTCCAAGAGAATGTGAGGAATGTACAATTAAGAGAGGGACAATCCAGCTATTTGTCACATAGACCTCAGTCGCCTAAGGGATAAGTAAGTGGCTTTTTAAGCATAGGACTGTGGGGTCAAGTCCCACCTCAAGTGAAGAATTACTTCTTCACTATATATTACAAAGAAACCTTGGTCTCCTTTTGAAGGAAGCTGGGAAAGTTTGAACACAAAACGCACCAATTCACTAGCAGGCTTTGGCCAAGTCAATGAAGCCATTTGCCTCTGGTTCCCAGTGTGGGGCAGTTCATTTCCCCAGTTTATAGGGGCACTGTGAGCTTCCCTGCATGACAACTGGGGTCACCTTCTGGCATCATCACTGCTGTGAATGAACCCACCAGAAGTGCTGGCCTGTCACTCCCCTGGCTGGTTTCCAGGTCAGCCTCTCTCACCTGCCTTCCGACTCCAGCTAACGGGAGCAGCTGTCAGCAGGTCTCTGTTTCTCCATTGCCCAGTAAGTGGGGCTGCACCAGGGACTGGGACACAGCAGCAGCCAGTCTGGACAGTGAGTGCTGACCCCCCCTGCTGGGTCCCCAGTGTGTCTTGTGAGCACTGGTATCAGGCAGGATAATCCCTCTGAGGTCTGGCTGGAGGCTGGGGGACCTCTAAGCACTGGTGCTGGGGGAGGGTCTCAAAGCACTGGCAACATGGGAGGGGCACAGGCAGCTATTGATAACATTTAACACTGCTGAGGTGTGACAACCCCCGCCCCGTTTAATGCCTTGTCCCCTGCCCAGGCTCTTTGTCAGTCTCTTTTGTCCCTCTCTGAAGGCAGCTCCCCCAGCCCCACCTGCTGGAGTGTGACCCTGCTGTGCCCTGTGGTGTCCTCTCCTGACCTCGGGCAGAGCACACGCCCCAGGGACTGGGATTGGTCAGTGGAGAGAGTGGGGGCAGTGACCACTACAGTCCCTGGGCGGCTTTCGGTGCCCGTCACACCACCGGCTTTCCCCCAGCAAGTGTCCGGGCTCTGCAAGGCAGCGGCATGGCCCAGAGCTGCCACTCCAGCCTTGGCACGGCCGAGCTGGACACTGAGGGATGTGGCTGCTGCCGCAGGCCTGGCTTTACCACCTGATGCTTCCTCAACTGCTTGGCTGCCGGGAGCCTTCAGTGCCCTGCAGACCCATGAATGACCCAGAGGTGGGGGTGGCCATTGTGTGAGTGCGGGGGGTTAGTGGGGGGAGTGGAAGAGCTTTCTGTCCAAGCTGTGGTGCCAGGGAGGGAGAGAGGAGAGCTCCAGCTGTGGCTGTGCGTGGCAGGGAAGGGGGAAGGAGTGAAGGGAGCTGAAATCAGTCCAGCTCCACCTTTGATCCTGGAGTAAGGGTTTCATCCCTGGAGACACGGTGCCCCCTGCCCTAGTGGGGCACATGGCCCTGTCCCACTCCATCCCACCTTCCATCCATGTGCTTTTACTCACTGGCTAACCTGCCTCCCTGACCCTGCTCACTTCATTATCCAACGTTCCCTGCAGAGCAGACTGAGCCACCAACTATGGAGCCGGGGAAAGAACAAGTGGGTTGAAACAAGCCCTGGCTAACGTGCTGCTCTCACCAAAGTGCACCTGACTTGAGCAAAATATTTAATTAGCCTCCACACACTTCTTACCTCACCCGCAGATTATAGAGATCTCAGCCCAAGAGGCCCTGGAATGTGAATCCTTCCAAGGACATGCTCGGCTGAGAGGTAATAACATTGACTTGGTGTGCAAAAGAACAGTAAAAACATAATCAGGCCCCAGGACTATGTGATGAATCCAGCCCTATGGCAGAGAAAACCAAGTGCTAACACATCTTCAGCCAGATCAGCATCTTCTGACAGGGGCCAGTGCCAGGTGCTTCTGAGGGAATGAACAGAACAGGCAATCCCAGAGTGAACCATCCCATCCTCCACTCCCAGCATCTGGCAGTCAGAGGTTTGAGGACCCCCAGAGCATGCGGATGCAGCCCTGATTATCTCCAGTAATTCCTGATACATCTATCCTGAGAAACTGAGCTAATTCTTTGTCTAACCCATGTATAGTTTTGGCCTCCAAACCACAGTGAAGACACATCTACAACCCCGAGAGGATGTGACAGCCACAAGAATTCAAAAAATATGACTTATATATTCTGAAGTCAAGAATTGTTGAAGAAGACAGGATATTTTCTTCCCATGAGCCTCTTTATTCCTGAGCCTTTAGATGGAGAAAGGCACTTCCACTGTGCCCCCTTCTATTGATACTGGGAACTAGTCAAACAAAAAAACACTCTAAGTTTTGGTAAGGGGCTGACAGACTCCGTAGGCCTCCAGTTTCCAAGATAGTGTTGTAATAGACAGTATTCAGGATGTTGGTGTCTGAGTTCAAATCTCACCAGGACTTTCTGGTAAAATCTTGGAGACTGAAGTTCTCACTTTCCCTCTCTGCAAGAGTGAGGTGTCTCTCTTCTGCTTGGTGATTCATGTCAAGTGGAGCAGTTCTTTGGTTAGGTTTCTTTCTGCTTCACCTCATTCCCACAGATTTGACCCCTGTGTTTGATGCTCCACTGAAGGCCTTGAGCGCTAGCCAACAACGCTCTGTAAACTTCTGAACCCTTGTTATCTCTCAAGGTCTAGTAGTAAGCCAAAGTATTGGAAAATTACAGGCATGCTCATCCCTCTAGTTGTTCACAAGGGAACCATAGAGGCTCGTCTTTTACCACCTATCATAATGAAGTAAACAAGTCTATTCATCACTGTCATGTATGATTCGTAGTATGTTTGTACTTAATAAAAGCGGCAAGCTGGGACTCTCCCAGGTCGCCTCCTTCCGCAAGCTGTCTCCGTCTGTTTCTTCCCGACACTCCACCCCCAATTCCTTCCTGGAACTGTAGCTGAAGCCACAACATTGGCCTAAGTAGCCAAGAAAAGGTTCAAGGTCTGAAAAAAAGGTCAATATTTTCAGCACAAAGGGAAAACTGCACAAGCACAACAGCAAATTGACTCAAACCCTCAATTGTCTGATCCAAAACCAGACACCTTAGATATCAGGCCACAGAAAAGAAGCTGCTCTAGCTTTATCTTGAGAAATGGTGGACACTGTGTTTCTTGGATCAGCTACTGAGAGGGGCAGAGACTCTCTGGGCACAAGAAGTAGAGTCCCCAGCGAGGTGTGAGAGTTAATTCTATGGAGCCAGGTGCAGGACTTTGCTGCAGAGATTTAGTCCTATTGAGGCACAGAAGGGACAATGATGAGGAATCTAGTTGTGGAGAAAAAGGAAGGTTCCTTGAACTTTTTTTTATTTGCTTATGTCTGCTGCCTTGCTATTGCAGTTGAAAGGTTGGCAGTTTAAATATAGCTGAGTAGATCAGTTAGTGATTCACCAGTTTGTTAATCTGGGGGTTTAGGATTCACATCCCTTTTGGTCCACTTAGGTTTTAAATTGCCTTTTCAAAGCACTCTCTGTGCTACTGCACATGGCTAAGCAAAGAGAACAAACCTCAAATCCTCCCTGTGCTTTGGGAGCCAGGTTTGTTGGGTGAATTCTGTATTTCAGATGATGTTAAACCTGGGCCTTGTGACTATTTACCAGTTTCTCTGGTACTAGAGCATTAGAGGGGTGACAGGTGTGAGGGTTAAATAGTCAAGACTTTGGTGTTGAAATCCCATAGGGTTTTCTTGTGTAGGTTCAAACCCTACTTACAGGGAGGTTTGTGTTTTAGCCAGTCTCTAACCAGAACAATACCCTTATACAAACCCTTCTACCCCTATACAGCCTATATGGTGCTGCAGCATCAACAGAAAAATAATTGGTGCTCAGAACCCAGTGGTGGCCAACACCGCCTCCTACCTGCTAGCAGGCCTGGCCCACAGACTCATCCCCTTCACCCCCAGAGCCTCCTGCCTGATAGTGATGAACTGTTCAGAGCTGTGCAAGAGACACTGGGGTGGAGAAGCTGGGACAGGAAGGATTGGAGGAGGGAGAGAAATAGGCCCAGGGCAGCGCAGGGTGGGGTGGGAAGAAATGGAAGGGGTGGGGCTTGGTGGAACAGGTAGAGTGGGGGAAGAGTCTGAGGTGGAGCAGGGTGTGATGTTGCACTCTGTATAATGTCCTTTTTGTGTGCCACAGCTGCAAAAACATGCAGGACAAAGAAGCTGCAGGCCAAAAAAGTCTTTAACATTTGTCAAAGTAGCTCAGTTGGGAGAGCATTAAACTGAAGATCTAAAAGTCCCTGGTTCAATCCCAGGCTTTGGCAAGCATTTTCCTAGGCCCTTATGCAGGTGTGGCTTGTTCTCTGGGAGAGTAGAGACACCTTTACCTGAGGCAAGTCCTGGCCTGCTGACATTTAACAATGAGAGACAGGAGCTGCCATCCCTCCATGACTTATTGGTTGACCCAATAGGGCAGGAAGAGAGTGAGACAAGGCTGCCCTTGGAGATGTGGGCAGAGCAGGAGTCACATCAATCAAGTTCACATGGAAGAGAGAATGTGGACAGGGTAGTGCCAATGACTGTTGAGATCAGGCAGCTCTCAATGTGGGCAATTCCCTGAGCAGGGCCAGAGGCTAGTGGAAGCTGAGGATCCAGAGCTTGCAAGATAAAGAAGAGGGGTGGACAGGCCTGGTGGTGTTGGCAGAAGGGAAAAGCACCAGAGGACCCCCGGGCAACCAGAGGACTGGTGGGAGTCATTGAGGGATGAGTTGTTGGCCTTTGTACTGGCAGTAGGGCAAACACCCCAACAGGAAAGAAACTGTCCAAGTGGTGCAGGGTCATCTGTGGGATTTCCATAAGACCATCAAGGCAGGGGAGCCAATCAGTGTGTGAGTGGATGACTCTCTTAAAACACATGTGTAGGTCCCATGGTGGAATGGCAGGACTCTGAATGGTGCAATTTGAGTTCAAATGTCAGTGAAACCTCCTGGAAATACTTTGGTTTGCTGCAAAACCTTGGATCTTAAGATTCTGAGATACACAAATACACAGAATTAAGTTTAAACCAACTACTGTTTACAGGAATACACATAAGTATGGGTAACAGTTTTCACACTGAAGAAATGTAAATAGCGATGTTCTCTAGGGGTCTGCACTGGGGCCAGTCCTATTCAATGTATTCCTAAATGGTCTGGAAAAAGGGGTGAAGAGTGAGGTGGCAAAATTTGCAGATGATACAAAACTACTCTAGATAGTTAAGTCCAAAGCAGATTGTGAAGCGCTGTGAAAGGATCTCACAAAACTGGGTGACTGGTCAACAAAACGGAAGATGAAATTCAATGTTAATAAATGGAAAGTAATCCACATTGGAAAACATAATCCCTAATATATATGTTAAATGATGGGGTTGTAAATTACTTTTACCATTCAAGGAAGAGATCTTGGAGACATATTGGATAGTTCTCAGAAAACCTCCACTCAATGTGCAGCGGCAGTCAAGAAACCAAACAGAACGCTGGAAATAATGAAGAAAGGGAAAAAGTATAGGACAAAAAGCATCATGTTGCCCTTATAGAAATCCATGGTATGCCCACATCTCGAATACTGTGTGCAGATATGGCCACCTGATCACAAAAAAATATATTGGAATTGGAAAAGGTTCTGAAAAGGGCAACAAAAATAATTAGAGATATGGCATGGCTTCAGTATGAGGAGAGATTAATAAAACAGGGAATTCTCAGCTTGGAAAAGAGGCGGCTAAGGGAAGATATGCTTGAGTTCTATAAAACCATGACTGATGTAAAGAAAGTTGATACGAAAGTCCTGTTTACTACGTCCCCTAACAAAAAACTAGGAATCACCAAATGAAATTAATAGGCACCAAGTTTAAAACAAACCAAAAGAAGTATTTCTTCACACAACACAGAGTCAACCTGTGGAACTCCTTGCCAGAGGATGTTGTGAAGACCAAGACCATTACATGGTTCAGAAAGAACTAGATAAGTTCATGGAGGATGGGTCCATCAATGGCTGTTAGCTAGGATGGGCAGGGATGGTGTCCCTAGTCTCTGTTTGCCAGAAGCTTGGAATGAGCAACAGTGGATGGATGGTTGGATCTGGAGCACCTGACACTGGTCACTGTTGGAGGACAGGATAATGGGCTAAATGGACCTTCGGTTTGACCCAGTAGGGTCATTCTTATGTTTTGATCCGCCTGTTCACTTGCACTCTGGACTCATTGCTTCTCTCTCTCTCCCCCTCCTTCTGGGCTTTCTCAGCACCTGGCCCCACAGCACTTCCTGCCAGCCAGAGACTATGAATTCTAGGCCTGCTCCTGTGGTTGTGGCCACCTCCTCATTCCTACAGACAGCTCAGGAGAAAGGGGTCTTCCCAGGAAATGGCCACAGCTTCCCCGAATCCCTGTGTGGCTACTGGCTCTGGACAATCCATGGAGTCATAAGGTAACTTAAAAGCAGAGCATCTGGAAAGGGGCTTGAACCCTGGAACCTCAGATAAAAATGCCTGATGCTCTACCAGCTGAGCTACCCATGCTTATATGAAGCACCCCTGCTCCCAAGAAGAAAAAGTGAGTGTCAGAGCCAGCAAGGGTGTTTACTTCTGGCTCTTGTTATTCCAGGGGGTTTTTTCCTCCACCTCTCAAGACAGGAATGGCTCACTGAAGAGGCACCTGGCTCCTCTTCCACCCGAAGCAATCACCCTGCACAACAGACTATTGTCCCTTCCCCTTGCCTTTAACCCACAGTGCTAAGAAGGGTGGACTACCTGTTGAATTTAGAAATGATTATGTTATTGGTTCTATGGAGGGTTATCATGAATATTGTCGTGTATCGTATGAAGAAGTAGGTGTGAAATGGTTAATATGTTGGATGTTCTTTTGAGAATTGTTAATGGGTTGTTGATATAAAATGCTGTAGACATATGTTGTTGATATGGGGGTCCAGATGTACTGGTGTGAATATTATGGTTGTGGCAGAATTTGAGCAAGGGGGAATGTAAGGGGACTGTTATCCCCTTACTAAGATTCAGTGGGGGTGTTTTAGTTGCTAGCTCCCAGTACCAAAAGGGGCAGGATCAATGGGAAATCAGGACCCTGAGACTGACAGTCCCCAGGAACAATGGTGAGAGGCCAATGCTCCAGGTCAGCCTGACTGACAGGGCTGGCGGGCTAATCAAGGAGTGAGGAGAGCGGGATGGGTCCCGTCCTTCATGTGAGCTGGAATTGCCTGGGTCAGACAGAGTGTGGCTGAGGTAAGGAGAAAGAAGTGTCAAGAGCTGAGCTGGGGAACAGAGCTAGGTCAGATCCAGAAAAGCATTCCAGAGAGACAGCCTCTGTGCTGAGAGCAGAGCTACAGCCCCAAAGCCAGAACTCAGCCCAGAGAGAGCTGACGTGCCCTGGGAGCAACTGCAGGAACCAGATCCAGAGAGGCTAGAAAAGTAGCCCACAGAGCAGGTCATTGCTGGGGGCAGAGACACAGGAGCTGCCTACAGCGCAGAGCTGTCCTGGGAGCAGAACTGTAACAGCTAGAGCCAGAGGGACCAGTGTAGGGGCCCAGGGGGCTGGAGGCAGATCAGCATCAGCTGTGCTGAGGCAGAGTGCAGCTGAGACAAAGCGGTGGAATTGGGGCTGGAGCAGTCCAGAGCTAAGAGTGTGTGGCTACCACCAGAGGAGGTGTGCAAGTCACAGCATCCCTGCAGCACAGTCAGGGCCTGAGAAGGAGGCCTGGGACCTACAAGGAACAGACTGTGAACTGTTCTGACAGTGCAGAGACACTGGTTGAATGTTCCCTGCTGCCAGAGAGCAGGGTGGAAGTGTTTCCTTTAACCCTTCCCATTTTTCCTTATTCATTTTAAATTGAATTGTTGGTTAAATAATGTGCATTTACTTTCAATTGTATGCAATGATCCGTGAGCCAGAGAAGTGCCCAGTGCAGAGTGGGTACCCCAGAGAGGGGACACCCTAGCCCCTGTCCTAGGCGACCACAGCAGGGTTTGGGGTCGAGTCCCCTGGGAGTCCTGAGCCCAGCCTTGTTGTGGTTACAAGGACTCTGCCAGACAGGAGAGTGGAAGGGGAGTCCTCAAGGGCAGGGAGATCTCTGCTTAAAGGAAGTGGGAGCGAGAACTCAGACCCTTTCACTTGCCCATTTCACCGGGGTAGTGTAGAAGCCAGGAAAGTTCCCCACAATAGCGGGACCATTCCCCCGCCTACACTGAGCATAGCCTGAGGACCTCCACAAAGATGCCCACCTAGTCTGCTTCCCACCACCCAGCATGCCAAACTGTCACTGAAGGCCACCTGCAGAGCAGGATGTGTTCTGCAGCCAGCATCCCAACGGGGTAGGAAAGCAGGACCAGCCCTCCAGTGGGGCCTCTTACAATTCTCACTCAAAAGCGGAAGAGCAGGATATTTTTCCTGAAGAGGCTTTTCCCCAGCTGCTGAGCAGCACAGAAGCACCCAGGGCTGCTCTTGTGGTGGAAGGGGAAATATTTTTAGGCAGCCTGGCTTATGCTAATTTGGGGAAACACCACAATCAGGATTCACAACACAACAGTGGGAGCAAAACTCCCGCCCCACAGTGCGCTGGTCCGTGTCCTTCTGCCTCAGGCTCTTAAATCCAGTACCCAAAAGCTCTTTGGACGTGTCCCTCCCATCACTGCCCCTCACTCACAGCTGCTGTCCTGGGTCAATGAAAACCCAGAGTCCAGCTGCAGAGTTCATCTCTCACCTCCTGGGGGAAAGTCGCTTTCTCTCTCTACTGTACAGTTCCACCCTGCCCCACACTGCTGGCCCCCCCTCTCTCCTCTGCAATGTCTTCTGGTCCCACCAGGACTGGGGAAGGCCCCCTAAAAGTAGCCTGTCACCAGAGCTCAAAGAGTAGCCCCACCCCTTCTACTTGAGGTCAAGCTCCTGCACCAACCCTTCTCCCCAAGGACCTGCTCCTGCGTTGTCTCTTCCCCCCAGATCCTGTCTCCCACTCACTGCTCTCCGCCCCTCCCCACCCTCACTCACCTTTACAGTCATCACAAAGGGGTAAGGCAGAGCCTTCCCCCTTTTAAAACTCACAGGGTGTTGTTCCCCCTGTTCAAGAACCCATGGGGCTCTGTACTTCACACAGCTCTCACTGATCTCAGCTCTTAGTGAGGTAACCTCATGGCTAGCACAGACTGGGCGGTTTCATGCATGAAAGACTCTATCCCAAAGCAGGACTAATGCTCAGACCTGCTCATCAGTGATTTCAGATCTGCTGGTCTGTAGCAAGACTCTAAACTGAATCTTAATCAGCTCTGGTATTACCCAGAGAAGAAAAGGGTGAAATGGTGCCTGGAACACTTAAGAAGAACCCACCCTAACCAAGAACCAGCTTTTGTAGCTACCCGCTCTCAGTTTCCTTGGGAATTATTTGGGGTTACTCCATCCTTTATCAACCTAGGGGTCTAGGGAAAGTGAAAACAGATGCTCCAGTGGTGCAATTGGTCAGCACACAGTACTTATAAGGCAGTGCTGAGAGGAGATATGCTGAGGTTGTGAGCTCAAATCTCATGTGAAGCACTCATTTTCATTAACCAAATGGCTTCATTCCCTCATTTGTCCCTGTCCCAAGTGATGCAGAAGAGTGAAAACTACCTCTTCCACTATTACCTCCTCTCTAGAGTGTAGCTCAGAGTCTACAATCTTTTCTCCCTGACCAGTCGACCTCCCTGGTCCCTCAAACAGAGCCTAGGAGTCCTGACCATCCTATGGGAAACCTGTTCCACCCCTTGAGGTCCTTTGGGATGGACAATGGGAATGCTCCTGATGAATGGGGGTCCTGGGTCTCCTACAGGGGATTTGTGATTTTGAGTTGTCCACCTTGATGGGGACAGTCAAGGACTATTTCTTTTGTGGGACAAATGGTGTAACCCCTTTTGGATTTAGAAGGCATGGACCTTTTCAATCTTTTTCCTATGGGAGAGGGGGAGCAGTAAGAGAAAGGAGAGAAAGTGCAGGGGGTGGGTCTGGAGCCCTGGGCAGAGAAAGACCGCTGCCTGCAGACCCCTGGAAAGTAAAGCAGCAGAGAACCTGCCTGGGGAGGACATGGCGCCCGATCGGGGACACCCCAGGACAGGAGCAGGGAGGAGCATTGTGCTGGGGAGGAATCATCAAAAAGGACAGGTCGGAGCTGGGCCCAGTATCACTGCTGCTGAGAGCTGCATGGGGCTGTGAGTACTGGGGTCTGTGACTCTGCACTGGGAATAAGGACGGAGGCTGCTAGCTTGCTTTGTGGAGAGGTGGTCACTCTGTGTGGCTTTGGAGAGAGCAGCAGAAGATGGTACTTGAAACCCCCATGTATTCTATGCTGCTGCTGCTGCTGCAATGAGATGGCTGGCTGCAGTCCCTCAAAAAAAACCCAAACACACTGTGGTCACTGAATGAGAGGCTGCTGCAGTGGAGGATTTCCTCTCCACTGGTGGGGGACCCTCTGGTCAGAATCCCACCATTGGCATCAGTCTGGAATGCTGCTCTGATCTACTACCTTCCAGCTCTGCCATCTCCTGGCCCTGACATTTGCCATCTGCAGTTGAGTGACTCCCACTGCTTGGACACCTGCACGTGGCCCCAGGCTCATGTCAGACCAAGGAGACTGTGGGAGTCACCAACAGGTCCAGTGCTGACCACTAGGTCAGTGCTCCCCAATAGGGGTGTTTCCTTGTCTGTCTGAATGAGGCCCCAGACTGTTGCTCCTCTTCCCCTCTGGTCCCACCACTACTGGTACACAAAGACAGCTCAGTCACCACAAGGTGAGTGAGTGACTCCTGATGCTCCATGCCACCAATTCCGTCCTCTCCTCCCCTGTCTTCTGACTATTCAGACCCCAACACTGGGCTGGACCCAGCCTTCCAGGGCCTGGAAACACTCAAAAACCTTCTGCCTGGAAGAGTCACAGGCCTTCCCCAGCACCTCAGACATGTGTTCCTCCTCTACCTCCACTCCACTCACAGACCCCTCACACTCCTCCAGGTCCCAGCCAGCAGCCCCGACACCTGCATTACTCTCCAGCTGGGGGTCCTGAGCCCCACCCTCCTCACCGCTCCCTCCAAGGAAAGACAAGCACTGGGTGAGACCTAATGCTGATGGTGCAATTCTTTCAGGCTCCCTGCAGAGCCCATGTTGCTGTGCGGTAGGAGTGAACCCTCAATAAGAAGCAGAAGTTCCAGAAATTCCTCACACCCTTTCTCAGACAGGAGAGCCAGATTAGCACAGCCCCACGAAGGCAGAAAGAGAGGCAAGGAGACAGAGCTTCCACCTCCACCAGGTGAGAACGCAGCCATCTGGGAGAAACCTGCTATGTGCCCAGTGGCCTTTATTCCTCCAGCCTGTGAGGACAGAGGGAACGTCAGGAAGATTCTTCTTCAATAACATACATGAAAGGCCCCCTCTTAGCAGAGGCAAAATCCTGAAGAGGAAAAGTAACATCAAGAAGGACATGAAAGATATAGCCTTTTAAGATTCAGAATAATAGCTTATCATCTGAGCATGGACTTGAACCCTGGACCCTCAGAATAAAAGTTTGACGTTTTACCATCTGAGTTAGCCAGGCTCACAAAATAGAGGAGCAAGTTCATGCAGAGGAAAAACTAGACAAGAAAAAGAGAGAGAGAAACAATAGAGGAAACCTGCTGATTTCTCTCTTCCCATCCCTAGCCCTGGCCTGCTGCTCCCTCCACTGTCCTGAGGAACTTTTCCAGCACCATGCCCCACTCAACTCCACCCTCCCCAAATCTAGAAGGCCCAGCTCATCAACCTGGCCTCACCTACAGCTTCCTCTTCAGCTTTGACTAACAAAGAGGTGTATTAAGTCTCCCTCAGACCCATCCTTCAGCTTCAGCATTTCTGGGTAAAGACCAACACTGCCCAAGTGACTATGGGCCAGTAGGTCAACCAATAGGGCTGCCTCCTAGGCCTGGCTGCAGCCCAGCGGAAGGACTCAGAGTAAATCCAGCTCCCATCTCTCCCTCTAGGGCTCCAGGCAAGTCCAGCTTGCTGGATCCAAAGTCCCCTCTGGTGCTCAAGTCACAACAGCTAGCAGGCAAAAGACTGGCTCCCAAGTCATTTGAAAGAGCAAGACAAAGCCTCAATAATCCACCTGTGCTTAGCTATGGAGCTACAGGTTCCAAAGTCCCACTGAGATCTGAGCTCAGCCAGCAGTATTCAGTGATCTGACGGTGCCCCTTAAGCCATGGGACCAGATGGGGTCACAGTCTCTAGACACCTGTGACCCTCAGCTGGCATCTTGTACTCTGCAGGCACAGCTTCTCTGCAGCTGCTTCCTCTCTCTTCTCCATTCTCTCTGCTGCTCTCTCCCTCCCCTTGGCTTTCTTAGCACCTGGCCCCACAGCACGTCTGGCCAACCACAGTCTGGTCCCACTCCTGCAGATGTTGGCTTCTATCCTGCTTCCTAAGCACTCAGTAGAAGAAAGGGACCTTTCCAGGAAGTTGCCATGGCTTGTGGGAATCCGTATGTGGCTCTGGACTCAACCAGGATTCATTTGGTGACTGGCATGCACAGCAGATTAGAAACCAACTGCTAAACAAGAGCTGTAGCACAGGACCACCCAGTTAAAAGCTTCATGTTCTATCAAAGGTTTGCTGAAGAGATTCACCCCTTCCATCACAAGTACAAGAGGGGCAAAAAAAAATCCTAGGTACCCAATCTCTTTTATTTCACAGCTACTGCCTCCTAATTGGATTGTTCATTCTCCCTCTTGTGCATCAGTGGGACTAAAACCCCACATGTAGACAGCTGGTCTGGCCACTGTACCTCAATCCCTCTGCCTAAACCACCCAGCCACAGTCCTGCCCTTGGCTCCATAGAATTAAGTCTCACATCTCCTGGAGCTCTTCTTCTGCCCAGAGAGTCTCTGTTCCCCTCAGTAGTTGACCCAAGAAACACAGTCTCCGCCTTTTACAAAGAAGTTCTTAGAAAGGCTTTTTTTTTCATATGACCACATGCCCTAATGGATAAGGTGCCTGACTTTGCATCGGGCAATTGAGGGTTTGTGTCCCTTCATGGTTGGGTGGGTGCACTTTTACCTTTCTGCTGAATGTCCTGCCGTCTTCAGCAGTGGAACCTCTTCCTGGCCACTCAGACGGATGTTCTGGCTTCAGCTAAAGCCCAAGGAAGGAGTTGGCCTTTGGGCATCACAAAGGCCAGGTCCTGAGACCCAGGTTTTTCCACTCTAGACTTTGCCATTCCTGACTTGCCACAGTAAATGGGCAGATGCCTGAGCTAGTATTTAGAGCAGTTTTCCTATTCCCAATGTACACCTATCCCTGTATTGAGGGGGCTTGGTAAATAGCACCTTCGTAGCCTGGGTGTTTCTCTGCTTCTCGTCAGCTTGAGAAAAGCTTCTTGGGGAAAAATCTCCTGCTACACTGTAGAAGTGACACCTTGAGTGGGAACGGTCAGCTGCCCCACCAGGATGGCTGGCCCTGATTTCCTACCCTCTTCTGGTATTGGCCACAAAGCATCAGCAGCTGTCCTGCATGCTGATCGTTGGGTGGCCTTCAGTGGTGTCTGGCATGGCAGGGATCAGGCCGGTTGGGTGTCACGTTAAGGTCTGATCCCCCCTCTTGCCCCATCCTCCATTTCTTTGTGGTTTCTAAGGCTTCCCTTGGAGCTCTCAGCACCAGCCACCTCCACTCTAGGTGCCCAGAGGAGGAAAGGTGAGCTGGGCTCCAGTCTGGAACTCTTCCTGCCTCCTGCCTATCAAGCCTGGCCCTGACACTTCTTCCTTTACATGCCATGTGGGGAAGTGGAAGAGGAAGAATGTGGAAGCTGCAGATACAGGCACCAAAGTTGTGGAGATCAGGTGAAGCAGTGAGAAACCAAGACCTCATGTCAACCCACAGGAATCTCTAGCCAGGCTGTTAAGTTCTATGATCCTAACCTATAGCCACCATCCTGTTGAACCAGGTGGATGAAAGATCTATCTCCAGTGGGCATCAGTAGAGGAAAAAATCCCTTTGGTATACAGCAGAACTCTCTCTCCTGCTCTCTCAACTATAGTCCTGCTCTACTGGATCCATGGGTCCCACCCTGAATCCCCGCATCCCCCAGATTTGTCTCTCTTTCCTGCAGGCCACTAAAATGTCTGGGGAGGCCGCCCCTCCCTTCACTCGGTGTCTCACTCATATCGACCAGCTGCAGACTCATCTCCCAGAGCTCAGGGAGCTGTCACTTGATCCGGTCATACAGTCATATATTGAGTAGCTCCCCTGCCTGGATGGTCTGGTAGAAATCCCACAGGTGGCACTGCAGGACTTGCCAATGTTGGTTTCTTTAATGTCACGGTGTTTCCCTGGCTGCTGGAAAAAAGCCACCAACTCCTCCCCCAGTGACTCCCACCATTCCCCTGGTTGCCACAGAGCCCTCTGATGCTTTCCCATTCTGCCAACACCGCCAGGCCTCACCACCCTGACCCTTTATCTTACCAGCTTTGGATGTTCAGGTTCCAATGTTCTCTGCCCTGGTTCAGGGAATTGCCCACATTGAGCACACGGTGAGAGTTGCGTGATCTGAACAGTCCATTGGCAAGACCCGGCACTGGGCTTTCCATGGGCTCTCTGCAGGGCCAGTGCAAACACTAGGCTTCGTTGTTGGTCGCCTAGGACAGCACTGGTTTTGAGAGCGGCTCTCCACTGTTTTGAGGGCGGCATTTTTACTCCATTGCCGGTATTTCAGTGGCAGTTCTCAGGAAAAAATTCGGCAGCATTTTGGCGGACATGCCTTCTCTGCTGCTTCTGCTGTCGGCAGCATTTCTGCAGCAGGGCTTGAACTTCCATAATCTTTCCTTTCCCACTGCTCCGGAAGCTCCGCCCATCTTCAGCAGATTTCCACTGCTGTTCTCCTTAGGGTGGCAAAAATGCTCACGCCGGCCCTGGCTCTCTAGTATGCAAATCCACTCAATGTGTCTCCGCAGAACGGTGTAACCCATCTGTGGCTGGCATGAGTGCAGATCAGAGGAATAGGAGGCTAATGCCCGCCCTCCATTGCTTCCACTATGGAGAAACAAGCCAACCTCGCTACTGACCTGTGCCAGGTAGTGCTCATTGTAAAAATGTTTTCTCTGACAGTCAGGGAAATAGGATCAGCAGCCCTCAGGCCAGCAGACACAATTAAAATCCCCCCCAACACCAAAGACTGTGTGGTCCAGAGAAAAGGAGCCAGTTCCTTCCATTGATCTTTCCTTTCACACCTTTACTGAGGACCATAAACACTAATATAGCTGTAACCACTCCCCTGGAGCAGAAAGTCCACCAAAAATGTCATCCCTAGTCTGAACTCCACCACCTACAGTATTTGTACTGTGAATGTAAAGAAAAAGACTCCAAGCCCATCATTCCTCCCTGGCCTGGACCACTAGGGAGATGGGCCCTTCCTCCGATCACCCTCTGCCGAGCCAGCTACCTTAATGTGCACTTCCTTAACATCCACCATATCCAAGTCCTGCTGCTCCAAGGCACTGAATATCAAGTGCCTCCTCCTGGCCCCCCAATCCCTCTCATGGTCCATGTGGACACTTTCACCGACGCCCCTTATCCAGTAGTGCCCTCGCTCAACTGTGTAGTGGAGCTTTCCTCCCCAGTCCCTGCTGCTCTGACGGCTGCCCTGCCTCACTCTCTTCCTGCCATATTAGGTTGACCAATAAATCATGTGGGAAAGAAAGCTACTGTCTTTAATAGTTAAAAGTAAGGAGGACCAACTAGGGGCAGAAGCCCAGCCTGTGTCATCCTGCTGGCGAACTCAAGGTCAGGGACTTGCCTCACATAAAGGTGCTGCAAGAGAACGAGCCACCCCTGCACCAAGAGGCATGGAAAGACTGTTAAAGCCTGGAATTGAACCAGGAATCTTCAGCCTAGCACTCGCCTAACTGAGCTACTTCGGCAGTTACATAGGATCTTTTGGGCCTGCTGCTTCTCAGTCTGAGATTATATTGTCAGCCATGACCACAAAAAGGACGTCATTGTGAAAGGCCCATGAAGACAAGACTCACTGTTCCCTGTCTTGCTCAGCTTGACTTGCATCCTCATCCCATTCCTGCCTTAGATCCCGGGTTGACCTGGTGGCGGAAGGGGACTGGGGGCCAGTGGCGTGGGAAGGAAGATGAGCTGGACCCTGAGCTGGATTAGACCCTGACAGGTAGAGTCTGTCCACCACTTTCCACCCCTGCCTGGGAAAATCCCCTACTTTGTGCCCCAGGCCCTGCCCCCACTCCATCCCTTCCCCAAGCCCCCTCCCACCTCTTCCAGCCCCTGGTTCCCTTCTTTCCAACTTCCTCCCAATCCCCCAAGTAACGTCAGGAGCCTGTATTACGAGGTGATTAATACAGGCGTGCACCAGGCAGGGTTGTTTGGAAGCTAAAGATTTGATGTTTCCATCCTACACCATTGTCAAGTGTTAGCAAA